>NC_046131.1:754985-888891 GCF_010993605.1 Petromyzon marinus
TCACTTCGTTGGGGGGAGGGGTTGGGGGGGAGTTGGGGGGGGGGGGCGGTTGGGGAGGGAGTTGGGGGGGGTTGAGAGAGGAGTTGGGGGGGGGGAATTTTGGGGGGGAGTGGGGAGGGATGGGGGGTTGGGGGGGTTGGGGGGATTGGGGGGAGGAGTTGGGGGGGAGTAATGGGGGGTTGGGGGGATTGAGGGGGGGGGGGGGGTTGGCGGGGAGTTTGGTGCCGGACGGCAACGCTGTGATCCGCAGTGCCGTGGGGAGAGGGCCAATTTAGATTGGCCATTCCCGTCATGGCGTTTGAAACCACCACAGCGGCCAAATGGGGGCTCTGGTTGGGTGCGAGGGGCTGGTGACCTCTCCTCCACGATTACAATTTTTAATTAAGAAGCTTGTGCCGGAGGTCCCGGGGGGACAGGCGTCTATGATGTCTCCTGGCCTCATTTGGCAGAGCCAGGAGACTGAATCCTTACCCTCGGGGCTCCTCCAGAAACAACAAAAAACCACTATGGGTGGCCACGTGGAATGTGCAAAGGCTCACTGAGGAGGAGAGGCTGCCACTCCTCTGTCGGGAGCTGGACCGGTACCACCTGGATCTCTGTGGTATTCAGGAGGTCCGGTGGACCTGCTCTGGCTCCTGCCACTATGAAGGGTGGACAGTCCTCTACTCGGGGCAGGAGACTGCCAAACAACAGGGTGTGGCTCTTCTTCTGAGCAAAAGAATGAAGGGGGCGTGGGAGCATGGCGGTGAGGTGTGGGAAGCTGTAAGCCCCAGGCTACTTTGGGCTCGCCTTCCCATCAAATAGAGGCGAGGAGTGGTGGTCGTGGTTACTTGCGCCCCCACGGAAGACGAACATCCGTGGAGGGATGCAGGCAAGGCCAATGAGTCAGATGCCTTCTATGACCTCCTGTCATAGGTGCTAGCTAAAGTAGCCCCTCGGGATAGAGTCATTTTGTTGGGGGACTTCAATGCCTGAGTTGGTCATGATGCTGGCACCTGGTCTGGAGTGATTGGAAGGCATGGGCCAGATCAGCTCAATAACAACGGCAGGAGGCTGCTAGATGTTTGTGCCCATGGGCTCGTAATTACCAACACGCTGTTCCGGCATCTGCGCATCCACACAACATCATGGATGCATGCTGGGTCCAAGCAAGAACATCTGCTGGACTACATAGTGACAGAACAGTGGATGCGGGCCCATGTCCTTGACACCAGGACCTACCGTGGAGCTGATCTGCCAACTGACCATCGACTAGTCATCTGTAAGATGCGCCTGCCATCTGTAAGATGGCAGGCGCATGGGGTCCTGGGTGTACACCCACCACTCCGGTGGTGGGTGTACACCAACCTAAGGTGGCCTGGTCTCAGCTAGCTGATGAAAGTTGCAAGCGAGAATTTCATCATCGCTTGCGGCTGGAGGTGGCATCGTCCCCCACTCCTCCTGATGTCGAGGGGAAATGGGCGAGGTTAAGGACTATGACTCATGCACCTGCAATGGCTGCTTTGGGTACAGGGTTCAGATCTCCCCAGAGACCCTGGGCTGACAGAGAAGGTGTTCAGGATAGTTGAGAAAAAGCGACAGGCCCACTGTCATCGGCTACAGCATCCCACGTCGGAGAATGGGGAGGCTTACCGCAGCCTTCGCTCGGAGGTTCCGAGAGTCGTGAGGCGCTGCAAGGATGGGTGGTGGTCGCGGATTGCTGAGGAGATGGAGTTTGCCTCAATGGCCCGCGATCACAAATCTCTATTTACCTTCATCAAAAAAGTAACCTGCTATTACCATCATTAGGGGAAAGAACGGTGATCTTTCCCCTAATTTGCTGAACATTTCTGTGAGGTCCTAGGGGAGGGGAATTCCCTCAGCCTGGAAAACAACGTGGGACAAAGTGGGGATGACCCTGCTGAGGCTGCGGTGCCTCAAATATTAGAAGAAGTCACCCCCTGTGAGTGGCTGGCTGAGGTGCCATCTGTTGAGGAAGTACTAAAGGCGATTCGGAGTCTGAGACCATGAAAGGCACTGGGCAGAGATGATCTCCCAAGCGAAATGCTGAGATAGGGTGGCGTTTGTGCACAGACTGCCCTACATGACATAACAACAGTCTGGACCACTAGACGGGTTCCGCCGGATTGTAAGGATGCCCTGGTGGTCGCCCTCTTTAAGAAGGGGGACCGCACAGAGTGTAACAACTGCAGGGGCATCTCACTCCTCAGTGTTCCGGGAAATGTCCTGGCAAGGATTATTCAACATCGCCTTGATAGGCACGCTGAGGAGAGGCTTGCGGAGCCCCAATGCGGTTTCAGAAAAGGGCGGTCTTGCACAAATGCCATATTTTATGTCCGTCTGCTAAAGCAGAGGTGTAGGGAATTCCAACAAGACCTACATCTCTGCTTTATTGATCTAGTCAAGGCCTATGATACCATCAGTAGGCCTGGGCTCTGGGTTGTTCTTCGTGCTTTCGGAGTCCCTGACCCTCTGCTCACGATCATTAAGGACCTTCATGATGGTGAGCGGGCCCGGGTTAAATTATGTGGCCGGGAGTCGGAGCAATTCCCTGTTCACCTTGGGGTGCGACAGGGATGTCCTCTGGCTCTCACATTATTTAACATCTATTTCGACAACGTAGTTCGTGAAGCCTTCAATAGCTGCACCAGGGGAATTTACATCTGGTACAGATACAATGGGAGGCTGATCGATGCCTGGGTGCGGTCAAGGGATGGCTCCCTATTGCTCAACCATGTTATGTATGTCGATGATCTGGTAATTGCTGCTCACTCAGAGGAGGAGTTGAAGGCGCTGCTGCTGAGACTGGAGCGTGCCACTAAGAGGTGGGGCCTTACCATCAGCCCCACCAAAACTAAGCACCTGCCTGGGTATTTTGTACCATCGGACACTCCACCCCCACAACTCCCAATTGGTGATGGGGCAGTTGTGGAGAGAGTGGAGAGTTTCCCATACCGGGGCAGTATGCTCATGACCTGCTCCGGTTTAACAGCAAAGGTCTCGCTCCGAATCAGTCGAGCGGCAATATCTTTTCATCGGTTGCGTAGCGCTGTGTGGAAGCTACCTGGTCTCTCGCTCCGCACGAAGCTCCAGGTCTTCTCAGCCACGGTCATTCCCTCCCTTCTCTACGCTTGCGAAACGTGGACCCCCTAATGGAAAATCTTGGCCGGTTGAAACATTTAGGCTGGCCTGCCTACGATCCATCCTGGGTTTAAACAGGCTGCATTGTGTGAGGAGCTCACAAATCTTTGAAAGATCTGAACAAAGTCCCATCGGTGAGCTCCTCCGGCAGGCAAGGCTGCGTTGGCTGAGTCATGTAGCCCGCATGCCCAGCCACCGCATGCCTAACCAGCTTTTGTTTGTCCGGATCGAGGGGGCTAAACGGGCGCGGCACGGGCTAGAGAAGAGATGGAGTGATGTAGTACAGGAGGATGTGGAGCTGAGTGGACTTGCCGATGACTGGTACCAGCGGTGTCAAGATCGGCTTGTGTGGAGGAGGCCCGTGAAGAACGCTACTGGGCAGTTGGAGGCAGTCGCCCTCCAACAACAACGGAGGGCGGAGGAGCGACGCTCACAACAACGAGCGGAGCGCCGGGTGGCTAAAGCACACCAAGTTGGCACAGTAGGGTGCACAGGTGGTGCATCAGCCAGTCATCTCAGTCAGTCGACCCGTGGCACCTGGGTCTGCCCCGTGACCTCCTGCCAGCGGGCTTTCGACACTTCTTGGTCTCAAGGTGCACATAGCCTGGCACAAGCGTCGTGGTGACGTCCCCGCCACTTAGTGGCGAATGGCGGTTGTTGTTGTTGTATGTGTGTTGAACTTCTTTCGCACCGTACGTAGCCAACCGTGCTAATCGGAGGTGCGGGCCCTCCGACTCTCCTTGGTGTGGCAGGAGGAGGAGGGCTGACAAACAGCTGGAATCTCTCTCCAAAACCCCACAGCCACCATGGATGCGCGTGACCCTCATCACGCAGCAGCAACAACAACAACAACTACCGCTCCAAGCCCCGCTTAGAACGGCGGTGGGGGGTGGTGGTTGGAGGTGGTAGAGGTTGTGGTGGTAGAGGTTGTGGTGGTGGGGGGGGGGGAGTGGTGGGGGGGAGTGGTGGGGGAGGAGTGGTGGGTGGGGAGTGGTAGGGCGGAGTGGTGGGTGGGGAGTGGTGGGGTGGAGGGGTGGAGTGGTGGGAGGGGGAATGGTGGGGGAGAGTGGTGGGGGGGAGTGATGGGGGAGGAGTGGTGGGGGGGAGTGGTGGGGCGGAGTGGTGGGTGGGGAGTGGTGGGGGGGAGTGGTGGGGCGGAGTGGTGGGTGGGGAGTGGTGGGGTGGAGTGGTGGGGGGGAGTGGTGGGGGGGAGTGGTGGGGGGGAGTGGGGGGGGTGAAGTGGTGGGGGGGGAGTGGTGGGAGGGAGTGTTGGGGGGGGGAGTGGTGGGGGCGGAGTGGTGGGGGGAGATTGGTGGTGGGGGATTGGTGGGGGGGGTGGGTTGCTGAAGGCGTGGTGGATGATGCAGGGTGGTCTCCACAATCCACCGACTGCTGGACAGGGACAAAGTTTCAGCTGCTGTAGAGATTTACTCCGCACCACTGGGGCTCATTCTGACGGCTGGAATGTAGGCCTATCAAACATAGTTGCGCCGTACGTGTGGGGTGTGTGTGTGATGCAGCGTGTGTCTGTGTGTGTTATGCAGCGTGTGTGTGTGTTATGCAGTGTGTGTGTGTATTATGCAGTGTGTGTAATGCAGCGTGTGTGTGGGGAGCTTGTGTGTGTGTTATGGAGCGTGTGTGTGTGTTATGCAGTGTGTTTGTTATGTAGTGTGTGTGTTATGCAGTGTGCATGTGTTGTGTGTGTGTTATGTAGTGTGTGTGTTATGCAGTGTGTGTGTGTTATGCAGTGTGTGTGTGTTGTGCAGTGTGTGTGTTGTGCAGTGTGTGTGTGTTGTGCAGTGTGTGTGTTATGCAGTGTGTGTGTTGTGCAGTGTGTGTTATGCAGTGTGTGTGTTGTGCAGTGTGTGTGGGGAGCGGTGGTGTAGCGCTGCGCTACGCTACGAGCACAGCGACCCGAGATCGATTCCCGCTCACGGCCAACAACACCACTGACGGATTATCTCATCTAATCCTGGTCCTCCCCTAGATCGACTCAGCCTCAAATTAGTTCAGTATGTAAACATCTCCACTGGGGTGACAAAGGCAGTCGGGCGTGGTGCTTGCTGGCCGTCATAGGAGCTACTCCCAAACAGCACTTGACCCAAACATCTGTTAAGACTATACGGGGGTTCTTTGTCTTTGTGATTCGCGTGCCTAACGCGACACTGCAACACGCCAGGCCACGTGCAAACCCCGAGACGTCTGAAATCCGCTCCCTCGGACCTCAATCGCTCTCAATCTCTCCGCGTGCTTCAATCTCAAATCATCTCATCTGTAAATGAACCTCAAGGCGAGGTCCCGAATAAACGGAAGTCAAAATCGAAATTGATGAATGTATTTTTTGGCGACTCCGTCCTACCGCGCACATCAACGCCGCGACCCGCCTGGCGCGGATCGTTCCGTTGCCGTGTCGTGTCCAAGCGCAGCGACGAGGACGAATGCGCAGAAGAAACAAAACTCTAAAACTTTGATTAGCGCGTCGTGCGGAGCTCGCCGAGAGGAACAGATCGCCGCGTCGTTCGCCTTCAACAGACATAAAAGGAAGTCGCAACGCAGTTCATGCGAGAGCCGGGGGATTATGGGACCCCGAGGTCCAGCCATCAGGGTTCATTTACGGGGGGGGGAGAGAACCACCACCACTCTAGCAGCAGGGATAGAACACAGGCCCGATTACTCACAAAGTTCAGACAACACAGACACGTGGCGCTTAAAGCGCACGGCCCTTTGTTGCACTGTGCAAAGACAACAACACATTCCTGAAGACCTGCATCGCCCCCTCTTGCCGTCACCTCGTTCACTATCAACACAATTGAGTCAAATGTGGTGGTTGACTGACGACAGTAGCCGCGGCAGCAGTCGGACAAACACAGGCGCGGCTGTGGGACCTGGGATCACTCTCATCAGGATGAGGCCGGACCCCCTGGGTGACCGTGGCGCGCTGATGTGAGCCCTCGTCCGGGCGACACGGAGTTTCCGCACTTGCCCGTGTAAGACGGGCAAGGCGGAGAGACATCCACAGTCGCCCGACGCTCGCCAGGAACACCGCCGATGGCTTTCCTGCGCAATGCGCAAAGGCACGAGGATTGTGACATTCCTGCGTGCCCCACTTCTTAACGCGTCGATGTCGCTGGCGTGTAACGACAGCAGAGGGTTGCCTCCTCTCCCGGACTCGCCGCGAGGAACTCGACCGCGATTGGCGTCGATCCCCCTGCAGCAGCAGCTTGAATCAAGGTCAAGAGTTGGCAACCTTAAAAGTAGCATCGGGGGGCGGAAACGGGGGGGGGGGTGCTGGAGGGATCCACCCCCCCCCCTCCCCCACGGTCGGCGGCTCAGCCCCCACCCCCGCCCCCACCAAGACCCCTGCAGGCGTGAGACGTCGGGGGCCGTCAGGATGATGATTCAGCACCGGCGCGGGGAGGCTTCGGAGTTGGAGCGCGGCGAGAGGGGGCGGCGAGCGGCCAGCTCCGTGCAGCCCGTGACGGCTGCTCTCGTTGACAGTTGTCGCGTTGCACCCTCACCACCCACCCATCCCCCCACTCCCCACCAACCCCCTCTCTCACCAACCCCCTCTCTCACCAACTCCCCCCCCCACCAACCCCCTCCCCACCAACCCCCTTCCGCTACAGGGCTGCAGTCCTAAACGATCTTTCCTTTGGAGATTTGAGGTTTTCAAATCAACGATCTACCATCGCTCATCTCGTCGTTATTCAGATGTCCATCAGATATATTGGCTTTCTGGAATAGTTTTCATTTTGGAAGTGCAATGCATCCTGTTTAGTTAGCCTGATTCATATCTATTCACACACACACACGTGTATGTACAATATAATCTGATTATTGGTTAAATGTAGTCTTGGTTTGATGCGATTTCAATATTTCTGTGCACATAAGTTGTCGTCAGGCTGAGTGATGGGAGGGTAGTGAGTGGTAGTTGAGTGGTAGGCAGGCTGAGAGGTGGTAGTTGAGTGGTAGTTGAGTGGTAGGTAGGCTGAGAGGTGGTAGTTGAGTGCTAGTTGAGTGAGTGGCAGGCAGGCTGAGTGGTGGTAGTTGAGTGGTAGTTGAGTGGTAGTTGAGTGAGTGGCAGGCAGGCTGAGTAGTGGTAGTTGAGTGGTAGGCAGGCTGAGTGATGGGAGGGTAGTGAGTGGTAGTTGAGTGGTAGGCAGGCTGAGAGGTGGTAGTTGAGGGGTAGTTGAGTGGTAGTTTAGTGAGTGGTAGGCAGGCTGAGTGGTGGTAGCTGAGTGGTAGTTCAGTGAGTGGCAGCCTGAGTGGTGGTAGTTGAGTGGTAGTTGAGTGGTAGGCAGGCTGAGTGGTGGTAGTTGAGTGGTAGTTGAGTGAGTGGCAGGCTGAGTGGTGGTAGTTGAGTGGTAGTTGAGTGAGTGGCAGCCTGAGTGGTGGTAGTTGAGTGGTAGTTGAGTGAGTGGCAGGCAGGCTGAGTGGTGGTAGTTGAGTGGTAGTTGAGTGGTAGGCAGGCTGAGTGATGGGAGGGTAGTGAGTGGTAGTTGAGTGGTAGGCAGGCTGAGAGGTGGTAGTTGAGTGGTAGTTGAGTGGTAGTTTAGTGAGTGGTAGGCAGGCTGAGTGGTGGCAGTTGAGTGGTAGTTGAGTGATAGGCAGGCTGAGTGGTGGTAGTTGAGTGGTAGTTTAGTGAGTGGTAGGCAGGCGGAGTGGTGGTAGTTGAGTGGTAGTTTAGTGAGTGGTAGGCAGGCTGAGTGGTGGTAGTTGAGTGGTAGTTGAGTGATAGGCAGACTGAGTGGTGGTAGTTGAGTGGTAGTTGAGTGGTAGTTTAGTGAGTGGTAGGCAGGCTGAGTGGTGGCAGTTGAGTGGTAGGTGAGTGATAGGCAGGCTGAGTGGTGGTAGTTGAGTGGTAGTTGAGTGATAGGCAGACTGAGTGGTGGTAGTTGAGTGGTAGTTGAGTGGTAGTTGAGTGAGTGGCAGGCAGGCTGAGTGGTGGTAGTTGAGTGGTAGTTGAGTGATAGGCAGACTGAGTGGTGGTAGTTGAGTGGTAGTTTAGTGAGTGGTAGGCAGGCTGAGTGGTGGCAGTTGAGTGGTAGGTGAGTGATAGGCAGGCTGAGTGGTGGTAGTTGAGTGGTAGTTGAGTGATAGGCAGGCAGGTTGAGTGGTGGTAGTTGAGTGGTAGTTGAGTGATAGGTAGGCTGAGTGGTGGTAGTTGAGTGGTAGTTGAGTGATAGGTAGGCTGAGTGGTAGTTGAGTGGTAGTTGAGTGATAGGCAGGCTGAGTGGTGGTAGTTGAGTGGTAGTTGAGTGGTAGGAGAGTGAGTGGCAGGCAGGCTGAGTGGTGGTAGTTGAGTGGTAGTTGAGTGGTAGTTGAGTGGTAGGAGAGTGGTAGTTGAGTGGTAGTTGAGTGGTAGTTGAGTGGTAGGAGAGTGGTAGGAGAGTGGTAGGAGAGTGGTAGGAGAGTGGTAGTTGAGTGGTAGTTGAGTGGTAGTTGAGTGGTAGGAGAGCGAGCAACAGGAGACACCGCTGGCCCACAACACACGTGGTGGCATTAACTCTCCGATCTTGGCAATGGCGCCGGAATTTTTGGGCACCGCCAGGAACCCAGCGTGGCCCGGCCTCACCAGCCCGGCCTCACCTACCCCTGCCTCACCTACCCCTGCCTCACCTACCCCTGCCTCACCTGCCCCTGCCTCACCAGCCCCGGCCTCACCTACCCCTGCCTCACCAGCCCCTGCCTCACCGGGGGTGCTGTCTAGGGTCGACTCTGTGGGGGGAGGAGGCCCCAGGCCCTCAGCAGCACCAGCTCAGTGCTCTTCACCTCCAAGCCACTCGACGGACATCGCTGACCAATCGATTCGACCCGTCAAAGTGATTCGCTGCTGCGGCGAGCTTCGAGGCCGTGATCCAGCGGTGGAAATTCCATCTTCCTATGGCCCGGGGAGGGGAAGACTTACTCCGCGGGACAACCACTGTTCACGTCTCCTCAACGTGGTACCGACTTTATCGACCCCGAGAAGGGAGGCGAGGCTGATGAGTGGAGCCCGCAACCAGGACTCGCAACCCTTCCGACTGAGAGCCGCCGCCACGTGATCGCCGCCGCCGCCGCCGCTGCTGCTGCTGCTGCCCGTGACATTTCGAAGGAGAACGCGGAATCCGATAAGCTGTGAAGCTCTTTCTCGCAGACCGCGCGCGCTGCCCTTCCAGGAAGCTCTGGCGGTGTCGCTCCGTGGAAACGACGCGGACGACAACAACAACAACGACAACAACAACAGCAACGACGACAACAACAACGACAACAACGACGACAACAACAACGACAACAACGAATGGAGACGCAGCGAGTAATGCAGAGTCCTTTCTCAGTTTAATAACCGTCGTGACAAGTGAGTATTTGTCGGCACGTTGTGTTTGTGATTGTTTTTTGCTCTCTCTCTCTGTCTCACCGTTTCTTTTATGGGAACATTGTTTTTTTTAAGGGGGAGGGTTACGGCTTATTTTTGTATCACTTCCTCTTCTTCTTGTTGTTGTTGTTTGTTGTTTGTGTATCGTAGTCATTGTTTTCGTTGCATTCAAAAAAAACTTCTAAATAAAATATATATTTCATTATAAAGATTCTCGCCGGCAGATCGTCTCTCTCTCTCTCTATTTTTGTTTTAACTTGTAAGTGCAGATTAGGTCTGTACAGTCAGGACTTGGGGGGTTGGGGTATGTGGGGGGGATGGAGGTTGGGAGGGGACCTAGGGGGGAGGGGCTCCTCATCCCCCCCCTCCTACCCCGCTTGGTGGTGGTGGTGGTGGGGGGCCGTGCAACGCTCACGACAAATAGAATCGCGGCCGCGACTTCGCCGCTCGCCTGGAATGTCCACATCGTGGAATGTCCACATCGCGACCCTCTCGCGAACGAACTCAAAAACGTATTCAGCGTGGCGGGAGGCATGTATGGCTGGCCGATGTCGCGAGCGTATCGTATAAACAACAACAACAACAACCAGCAGCAGCCGTACGCGTTGCTTTCTCTCTCTCTCTCGTAAATAAATATCGAGCGATTTGTTTTTTCCAACGGAGCGCTTCCCCGTCGCCTGTGCCGGATACGGGAAGGGGAGGGAGGGAGGTGGAGAGGGGGGGGGGGTTTAAAACGACGAAATGGAATACGACAAAAGCAAGACGCGGGCTACCGCAGAGAAGAGACGCAGGGCCGATGCCTGACGACGAGGAGGAGGAGGAAAGGTGGCGACTGGCAAAGCACAAAGCAAATTCAGTATCAAAACATGCCGTACTTATGTACACTTTTAACAAAGAGAGTATGACGTATATATATACTGTGTACAGTATATATTTACACCGCAATTTCATATACGTTCGTTTTTAAGTTTTTCATTACAAAAATTCATTTTTATCAAACAAACACAAAACGCGAGTCGTATTTGTACGCTTTTCGTAAACTAGAGGCGGGCTGCTGCTGCTGCTGCTCAGGGTCGCCCCCCTCCCCCATTCTCCAACCCGTGGCAACACGCGCACGTGGCTCGGCGCACGTGGCTCGGCCCACGTGACACAGCCCACGTGGCGCCGTTGTGACGCGCAGGGCGACGCGCCGTCCAATAGGAGCGGAGAACGCGGCTGAAGGGGGCGCGCACGTGGCGGTGGGCGGGCGCTCGCGGGCGGCGTCGTCGGCGGGCAGGAGACGCTGCAGAGACCACCACCGTGCCTCGGGCACAACCAAAAAAAAACGAAAACCACGAACTTTAAAAAATATATATAATAAAACCCATGACGTAGGTGAAATAAATTAACACGACTTGCGTGGACGGCCGACTGTGTTCACAGAGCCCTGCACCCGAAGCCACCTCCATTCGTGAGGAGGTTGAAGCGACCCATCGACCCTCAACTCAAGATCCTCGTTCCCTCGCGAGCCCAAATTCCGCCCCCCGCGTCCGCAACTCCCTCCGGTGAGCAAGCCAGGAGTTGACGGGGGAGGGGTGGAGGGTCAGCACAATTCTGGCTATCGCCTGACGAAGCTCGGGGTGGTTGTTGTTGCTGTTGTTGTAATCACCGGCGAAAGCGTGACGTTACTCGAATTGTAAATATTTTAAGGGGTTTGAATCGTCTGCTGAAGTAGTGACTAAATGGCCACGTTTTGTTTACCTGACGAACCTTTACTAGTTGGCCGTGTCGGGTGGTGGCGGGTTTAACGACACATTTATATATTTACGTGAAATTGGTACCGAGACGATTTCGTGGATGCCGGTACCGGTGCGATGGAGCGTGGCACCGGTGAGCCAGACCGGCCGCTGGCACCGGTGACCCAATCTGGCCGCTGGCACCGGTGACCCAGGCCGGCCGCTGGCACCGGTGACCCAGGCCGGCCGCTGGCACCAGTGACCCAGGCCGGTTGCTGGCACCGGTGAGCCAGGCCGGCCGCTGGCACCGGTGACCCAGGCCGGCCGCTGGCACCGGTGACCCAGGCCGGCCGCTGGCACCGGTGAGCCAGGCCGGCCGCTGGCACCGGTGACCCAGGAGGGGTCCCTGGGTTCCAAATCCGCCCTCATCGTCACCACCCAGCAGCACGGCGACGATGCCCGGCTCTGATTTCGTTTTTCCCTCTCTCAGTCTCTCTCCCGTGTGCTTCCCCTTTCACTTCATCCCCCCCCCCCCCCCATCTCTCCCACTCTCTCCCTCTCTCTGTCTTTTCTTTATTTCCTTTTTGCTAAAAGGACAGCTGTTGTCAGCAGCCTGACTGATCAGCGCCTGGCAAACACAAAAGACTGCATTTCTCCCGTCCAGGAGATCAGTGCCGAGTGACACGGGAAAGGAGTTATTTTCACACGCGTCATTAGACACGGACAACGCGGCATCAATTCGTTTCAGCTTGATCTCGCTCAACCTTCCAGTGAACCTTCGCTGCTGCTGCTGCTGCTGCAGTTTGGGCTGCGAAACGCAAATCTGCCTGGGGCCTCTCGTCCCTTGGGACATTCTGTCTCTGATGCTGCTGCTGCTGCTGCGTTCGACACCGTCACGGGAGAGGGACGGGCGGGGTCCTTCGGTACTTCGCCATCGCAAAAAACAACCCCCAAACCACTCTCGCTCCGAATCTCTCTCCCCTCCTGCTCTCTCCTCCCCCCGGCAACCACCCGACAACGCACGGCCTCGCCATCAAAGTATAAAAGCAAATCCCCAACAAGCGAGCATCAGCGGCAGCACCTGCACACAGCACCCCTCCCGCATGGAGACACCCACACCACTCACACCACACCACTCACACCACACCACTCACACCACACCAAGCACACCACTCACACCACACCACTCACACCACACCACTCACACCACACCACTCACACCACACCACTCACACCACACCACACACACCACACCACTCACACCACACCACTCACACCACACCACTCACACCACACCAAGCACACCACACCACTCACACCACTCACATCACACCACTCACACCACACCACTCACACCACTCACACCACACCACACACACCACTCACACCACACCAGTCTCCCCCGCGACAGACACACGTGGACGCAGTGGTACGGGTCCTGGGGCTGCCAGTCGAACCCCCCCCAGCCCCCACCCCGAGCCCCCCCTCCCTCCCGAGCCCCCCCCCTTCCTCCTCCCTCCGTCGGAATGAGACGGCGCTCGAGAGCTTTCGGGGAAATATAAAAAAACAAAAACGAGCGTCGCGATTTGTTGAGCGTCGCGATTTTGTTCATTCTCGCGATGATCGGACGCCACTCCCCTCCCCCCCATCGATTTCCAATCAAACGCTGGGGGGCGGGGTGCGTCTCACGTGACACGCCACTGCCAGATGCCGAACTCGGCTCTCCTACTCTGGAGTTCCCCCCGTAACATCCTGGGGGGAAGCCAAGGGGTGGGAGACAGTGCCTGCTCGACCCCATGCAGCTGCGCGCACGCGCTGTGTCAGAATCAGAAGATGTATTCCATCCTGCATAAATCCGATGAGCCGTGAAGCTCTTTCTCACGGACGTCCCAAGCGGGGCGGGTCAGAGGCAACAGGAACGTCTGGGAGGCGGGGGCAAGCAGGCGCAGTGCCAACGACTGCTGCCCACAATTGCCCAAAGCTCTGGCAGTCCTCGACGTGTTCAGATGTTTTCGGCCAATTAACGAGTTCATCTTCTTTGGTTCTTTGGGTGAGGTCACGTAGAATGAGAATAAAATAATAAATTGATAAAATAAAATAACGCAAATATTATTGTGTTATTTTATTTAATCAATTTATTATTTTATATTAGTGTTATTTCATTTTATCAATTTATTATTTTATTCTCATTCTACGTGACTTTACCGAAAGAACCAAAGAAGATGAATCCTTGCAGTCACGAAAGCTTTAAATCGAAATTTAACGAGGAGTTGTAAACGCGCGTGTTCGCCCGCCTTGCTCCACCAATAGCAGTCGCCCCAGCAGCCTGCCGAGGCTATAGCGGGGACGAGGGTGGGGTTCAAGGTGCACCTAGCCTGGCACAAGCACCCTCTCGTGAGGTGACCGCCACTTCGCGTGGCGAACGGTGCTGGTTGTTGTTGCTGTTGTTGCTGTTGCTGCTGTGCATGACCGGAAACCATTTAACTTTCTTGCCACCGAGCCGGGGGGGGGGGGGGGGGCCTTGTTGTGTGTTCGTGTGCACCTCCCTGTCCGGAGCCCCTTGCAATGCGGAGAATACCGTCATGGCGAAGACGACGATGATGATGATGACCATGATGATGATGACCATGATGATGATGATGACGACGATGCCAATGATGACGATGATGACGACGACGGTGACAATGACGATGATGACAATGATGACGATGATGACGATGACGACGACAATGACGATGCCAATGATGACGATGATGGCGACGACAATGACGATGACAATGATGACGATTATGACGATGACGACGACAATGACGATGACAATGATGACGACGACAATGACGATGACAATGATGACGATGATGGCGACGACAATGACGATGACAATGATAACGATGATGACGACGACAATGACGACGATGATGACGACGACAATGACGATGGCAATGATGACGACGACGATGATGACAATGATGACGACGACGATGACGATGATGACGATGATGATGACGATGTGTGCACGCAGACGTCAGTACCCCCCCCCCCCCCCGATCCCTGGTCTCCGCGTCTCTCCGCCGCTCACTCGCACCAGAGGAGGGAGCTGGCGTCGATGTTTGCCGCCATGGAATATAAATAAATAAAGAGCGAGCGAGCGAGCGGCGGTGTGGGGGCAGAGAGGAGAGGGAGGGAGAAAAACACGACTTTGGTTTTGTGTCGGAAGCCTGAGTCAGCATCTGTGCGTGACACTACTAACGACAGCTGCCGTCTGGGAGCCGCGCTGGAGGAGGAGGAGGGGGAGCAGACGTCGTGACAGACGAATACAGCGCTCAGACAACAAACAAACTGCAGCTCGTGCGAGCCCTGTGATCCCACTTCTCGCCGGAGCCAGGACAGAGTGGCACCACGAGGCACCACGAGGCACCACGTGGCACCACGAGGCACCACGAGGCACCACGTGGCACCACGAGGCACCACGAGGCACCACGAGGGACCACCTGGCACCACGAGGCACCACGTGGCACCACGAGGCACCACGAGGCACCACGAGGCACCACGTGGCACCACGAGGCACCACGAGGCACCACGTGGCACAACGAGGCACCACGAGGCACCACGTGGCACCACGAGGCACCACCTGGCACCACGTGGCACAACGAGGCACCACGAGGCACCACGTGGCACAACGAGGCACCACGTGGCACCACGAGGCACCACCTGGCACCACGTGGCACAACGAGGCACCACGAGGCACCACGTGGCACAACGAGGCACCATGAGGCACCACGAGGCACCACGTGGCACGAGGCACCACGTGGCACCACGAGGCACCACGTGGCACAATGAGGCACCACGTGGCACCACGAGGCACCACGTGGCACCACGAGGCACCACGTGACACCACGTGGCACCACGAGGCACCACTTGGCACCACTTGGCACCACGAGGCACCACGTGGCACCACCAGGCACCACGTGGCACCACGTGGCACCACGAGGCACCACGTGGCACCACGTGGAACCACGAGGCACCACGTGGTGTCACGAGGCACCACGAGGCACCTGGCACCACGAGGCACCACGAGGCACCACGTGGCACCACCAGGCACCACGTGGCACCACGTGGTACGAGGCACTACGAGGCACCACGAGGCACCACGAGGCACCACGAGGCACCACGAGGCACCACGTGGTACCACGAGGCACCACGTGGTGTCACGAGGCACCACGAGGCACCTGGCACCACGAGGCACCACCTGGCACCACGTGGTACGAGGCACCACGAGGCACCACGAGGCACCACGAGGCACCACGAGGCACCACGAGGCACCTGGCACGCGCGGAGTGAGCAGTGGAGGTGGGGGGGGGCATCCTGGAGGTAACACCGGCGGTGGCTGCGAGTCAGGCGCTGACACACAACAACAACCGCGATTCGCCACTAAGTGGCGGTGACGTCACCACGACGCTTGTGCCAGGCCATGTGCACCCTGAGGCCACGTGAAGTGTCGAACGCCCGCGGGCAGGAGGTCACGGGGCAGACCCAGGTGCCACGGGTCGACTGTCTGAGCTGACACACGCCACGGGCTCCGTGATGGGCCTGCACCCGGGCCTCATGACCGGACCCGGCTACCGGGCCCAGTGACCGGACCCAGTGACCAAACCCAGCTACCGGACCCAGCTACCGGACGCAGTGACCGGACCTCGTGACCAAACCCAGTGACTGGACCCAGCTACCGGACCCCATGACCGGACCGCGCACGCCCCCTTGCCATTCTCGGCAGCCGAACAACTCCGCACCGCTCCGCTCCGCACCGCTCCGCACCGCTCCAAACAACTCCGCACCGCTCCGCTCCGCACCGCTCCAAACAACTCCGCACCGCTCCGCTCCGCACCGCTCCGCACCGCGCGGGCCGCGGGTCGGCTGCGCGGTGCGGAGCGGCGGATCGTAGTTTTTTTTTCTTCTCTCTTCACAGAAATGTGTTTCGCATTTTCCTGGTAATTCGTCATCCGTTTCCGTTCGAATGCCGAATTTCCAACAGCCGCGGGCAATCAATCTTCGTCACGGTGCCTGCCCGCGAACAGTTGGGGTCCTTTTTAGAAGTGGCTTGGCTGGGTCCGCCTTTGACGTACGGAAATCTGAAGTCGATATTTATTTATTTCATCCTCGCACGAGAAGAAAAAACCACGTGGCGGTGACGGCTACTTGCCTGCATTGCAGGAGAGCGCTTGGGACAAGGGGGGGGGGGAGGGGGGGTGCTGGGCGGGGATGAGGAGCAGAAATAAATCTTGGGAATGGTTTGTTGCAACAACAACAAAAAGACGTTTGTGGGAAGGAGATTTTTTTTTGTTTAACAATCTTGAAAAAGTGTCGATGAGTGGCGTCGCGCGTCTCCTCCCCCCGCCCGAGCTTCCTGGCGCTCCCACCGAGCTCGTCCGTCACGTCCGCACGCTAGCAGTGGAGCGAGCACGGCGCCGCCGCCGCCGCTGCCGTCCGCCCGTCACCACGGAGCTTCGTGCTGCGTGGCGGGGGCCGTGTTGACAATGGAATTGTAATTTTTTTCCACCCCTGGCAGCCTCCTCCACCAACCCTGCCTCCACCGCCCCCCTCTAGAAAAAAAAAAATAACCTTCCGCCCTCGCGCTGGAATTCCAACTATTTACATTCAGTGCATTTGGCGGACACGCACGGGGTGGGGGTGGAGGTGGTGGGGGGGGTGGGAGTGGAGGTGGTGGGGGTGGAGGTGGTGGGGGGGGGTGGGAGTGGAGGTGGTGGGGAGGGTGGGAGTGGAGGAGGTGGTGGGGTGGGAGTGGAGGTGGTGGGGGGGTGGGAGTGGAGGTGGTGGGGGTGGCAGTGGAGGTGGTGGGGGTGGGAGTGGAGGTGGTGGGGGGGGTGGGAGTGGAGGAGGTGGGGGGGGTGACAGTGGAGGTGGTGGGGGTGGCAGTGGAGGTGGTGGGGGGGGGAGTGGAGGTGGTGGGGGGGGTGGGAGTGGAGGTGGTGGGGGTGGCAGTGGAGGAGGTGGTGGGGGTGGGAGTGGAGGTGGTGGGGGGGGAGGAAACGCGTTGCCCCAGTTGGGTTGTCCGGGTGAGCGGGGCACAGGGCCAGCGCGGCGAGCAGGAGGTGGAGCAGGAGGTGGAGCAGGAGGTGGAGCAGGAGGTGGAGCAGGAGGTGGAGCAGGAGGTGGAGTCCTCGCTGTGGCGTCCGCTCCCCACCGCCGCTGCACGCACCTGGACGGACCGGGCCCTTCCTGCCTGGGCCGTCATCCCAGGGCCTTCGTGCCTGGGCCTTCGTGACTGGGCCTATGTCCCTGGGCCTTCGTGACTGGGCCTTCGTGACTGGGCCTTCGTGCCTGGGCCTATGTCCCTGGGCCTTCGTGACTGGGCCTTCGTTCCAGGGCCTTCGTCCCAGGGCCTTCGTGCCTGGGCCGTCATCCCAGGGCCGTCATCCCAGAGCCTTCGTCCCAGGGCCTTCGTGCCTGGGCCTACGTGCCTGGGCCTATGTCCCTGGGCCTTCGTCGGGCCCTTCATCCCGGGGTCGCCTCGGTCGCTCCTGGGGAGACCTGCACACGAAACGGCAGACGGAGCGGGAGAGTAAATGTGTGTATCAACGAGTCGATGGTCATCAATGTCAACACGCTTCTTCCTCCTCCCGTGAGGTCACCACAAATCCACCGTTTTCAAAGCTCGACCAAGAACCCCGTGGATGAAAAAAAGGTTCCTAAATTAATTGCAAACGAGAATTCATGCAACACAGGTTAACGTTAATGGGAGTCGCTTGGAACGTTCGTTTCAATAATTGGAATCGCCCAATGTGAGTGTGACGACAATTACAACAACCCCGTGTGTGCTGACTTTTGGGCCACCTTGTATACAAACGGCAAGGCCCCCCCCCCCCACCCCCACCCCCTTGTGGCCTTCTCAGGCTGTTGGGGCAAGTGCTGTTCACGTGCGAGCATCTTATGAAGGCCGCCAGGGCGCATGCGGATAGTGGTGACGTTAAACTATTCAACTTAACTATTTTTTATTTTAACAGGCAAGGCCCCACTGAGCTGCGTGGCTCTCTTTCAGAAGTGACCTGGCCACAACTGATAGCTCGACGAAGTGGCTTATCGTCATCATCGTCATTGCGTGGGTAACCTACAGCAGCAGCCAAATACTCTAAACGCGTGGCGGTGATTCTCAATGTGGAGGGGAAAACCGGAGAAAAATCCACGCGGAAAGAGAACAAGTAAACTCCACTTTTACAGGCGTCAGACTGGAGGGGCAAGCGCTGTTAGCGAGCACCTACGAAGGCCGGCACTATGCAAATGGTCACACACGCGCACACAAAGACAAAGATCCCCCATATAGCCTGAACAGACTGTAGGGGCAAGCGCTGTTAGCGAGCACCTACGAAGGCCGGAAACGGTACACGAGGGGGTGGGTCGTTAGCATCACGCCCGACCGCCTTCGTCTCCCCAGTGGCGATGTTTACACACCGCACCAGGTACTCATTTGAGGCTGAGTCGACCTAGGGGAGCCCCGGGCCCAGTTCAGATAATCGTCACTGGTGTTGGCCGTGAGCGGGAATCGAACCCGGGTCGCTGGGTTCGTAGCGCAGCGTAGCGCTAACCGCTCCGCCACCGCTCCCCACCACGCACACACGCACACACGTACACACGTACACACATACACACACACATACACGTACACACACATACACGTACACACACATACACGTACACACACACACACGTACACACACACACACATACACACACACACGCGCACCAACACGCCGCTCCTCCTGGGGTGCATGACCGAGCGTCTGCGGGACGAGGCTGGCGCGTGCCCGCCACCCGGAGCCACTCGGTGTGCCCAGTCACGCGGAAGCAAGCCGGGCCCGGTGTCACTCAACAACAACAACAATAATAATAATAAATCCGTCCGGAATCCGGACACCCATAACCCGCCCGCTAACCCCGCCCCAATGTAGCAACAACGATCGCCACCCAACGTCCACGTGGTGTTTGACCGAATGATAACGCCGCCGGACGGCCAAACAGCAGCCAAACGCTTCACCATGCCCGCCCGCCCGCGCTGTCACGAGGTCGATAATCATCATCATCAATGCCGCTTGATTCATCGGTAGCGAGCCCGGCCGGCAGCCGTTGCTGGTTTTTCCCGCAACGCCGCAACAAACGCACAGGGGTCACGGACCGGCGATCGGCAACGCAGGACGCGATGGTGACAGCACCGGTAACAGCGCCGATGACGGTGACAGCGCCGGTGACGGTGACAGCACCGGTGATGGTGACGGTCATGGTGGCGGTGACGGTGACAGCGCCGGTGACGGTGACAGCGCCGGTGATGGTGACAGCACCGGTGATGGTGACGGTCATGGTGGCGGTGACGGTGACAGCGCCGGTGACGGTGACAGCGCCGGTGACAGTGACGGTGATAGTGACAGTGACGGTGACAGCGCCGGTGATGGTGACAGCGCCGGTGACGGTGACGGTCATGGTGACAGCGCCGGTGACGGTGATGGTGACGGCGCCGGTGACGGTCATGGTGTCGGTGACGGTGACAGCGACGGTGACGGTAACAGCGCCAGTGATGGTCACGGTGACGGTCGTGGTGATGGTAACGACGCCGTTGATGGTGGTGGTGACAGCACGGGGACAAGGCTCCACAAGCGTGCGTCATCAGGAACAGGGGGTTAGCTTCTACAGGTAAACTGTTGGGTGTAGCCCAAATGTCAGCAGCCAATGTTAGTGAGGGTGGTGGGTTTCCCACCAATCAAAGGGCTGTAAAAATTAGCATGTTAATGTGAGAGATGAGCATGTTAATGCGAGATATTGGCATGTTAATGTGATATATTGGCATGTAAATGTGAGATATGAGCATGTTCATGTGAGATATTAGCATGTTAATGTGAGATATTGGCATGTTAATGTGAGATATTGGCATGTTAATGTGAGATATTGCCATGTTAATGCGGGAGATTAGCGTGTTAATGCAAGAGATTAGCATGTTAATGTGAGATATTGGCATGTTAATGTGAGATATTGGAATGTTAATGTGAGATATTGGCATGTTAATGTGAGAGATTGGCATGTTAATGTGAGATATTGGCATGTTAATGTGAGAGATTAGCATGTTAATGTGAGAGATTATCATGTTAATGTGATAGATTAGCGTGTTAATGTGAGAGATTAGCATGTTAATATGAGAGATTATGTTAATGTGATAGATTAGCGTGTTAATGTGAGAGATTATCATGTTAATGTGAGAGATTATGTTAATGTGATAGATTAGCGTGTTAATGTGAGAGATTATCATGTTAATATGAGAGATTATGTTAATGTGATAGATTAGCGTGTTAATGTGAGATTATCATGTTAATATGAGAGATTATGTTAATGTGATAGATTAGCGTGTTAATGTGAGAGATTATCATGTTAATGTGAGAGATTATGTTAATGTGATAGATTAGCGTGTTAATGGGAGACCGCAGAGCAGCAATGTCAAGCTAGGCGAGCGAGGCGACTGTGTTAATGTGAGAAATGTAACCTGTTAATGTAAAATCAGAGAGCCTAAAATAACAACTAACATCGGAAGGTGGTAGGATGGGAACATCACAGCCAGTTATGACTTAAACTGGTTGATAACGTCCTTCCAATGATTGTTCAGTTTGTGCCCATCTTCTCGATTGAAATTGTGTCTGTATATGTGGATGGCTTCATGAACGAATCTTTGCTGATAGCCAGTGGATTTGCAAAGTACCTTCGTCTTAGAGAAATCAGTTTCGTGTGAGCCCACCGCACCACAAACACGCTCCCTTCTCACAATCTGCCCAACTCTCTCTCTCTCTCACATGCTCCCCAACTTTCTCTCACACACACATTCTCCCCAACTCTCTCTCTCTCTCTCACAATCTCCCCAACTCTCTCTCTCGCTCACACACTCTATCCCCAACTCTCTCTCACACTCTCCCCAACTCTCTCTCTCACACGCTCCCCAACTTTCTCTCACACACACATTCTCCCCAACTCTCTCTCTCACACACATTCTCCCCAACTCTCCCTCTCTCACACACTCTATCCCCAACTCACTCTCTCTTACAAACTCTCCCCTGAATTATCTCACACTCATCCAAAACTCTCTTCTAACTCTCTCCCCTACGATGCCTTTCCCCCACTCTCTCCATATCTCTCTCACACGCAAAATTTCGCCTACTCTTCCACTCGTCTTCCTGCAAGAGACCCATAGACTCACACAGAGAAACCGTAGACTTGCGTAGAGACCCATAGATTCACGGAGACCCATAGACTCTTAAGACTATGATTATTACCAGGTAAGGCCCACTACTGATCTATACAGAAGCGACAATGTCTTCTCACAAATGACAGATCAAGATAAAGCGGCTTGTCATCGTGCGGAAGCGTGTGGCAGCCCAATGTCGAGTCCAAATGTGGAGGCAAAAACCGGGGAGGGCCACGGATGAAAATCCACGCCACCACGGGGAGAGAGAAACGCAAACTCCAAATATACAACAACAGGCGTCGGGGTCGGGATCGAACCCACGAACTCCTGTATACCGGGCGAGGTCGTTAACATTTCGTCACCGTGCATCCTATACTGCCGACTGCCGGTCATCTCACAAACAAACTTGTACGACACTCTGCCTGACCCAGGTGAGAGGAGGTCGCTGCTGCAGGGCGAAAAGGTCATCACTGCGAGGTGAGAGGTCACCGCTGTGAGGTGAGAGGTCATTGCCAAGCAGTCGCAAGTCATAACTGTGAGGTGAGAGGTCACCGATGTGAGGTGAAAGGTCATTCCTATGGGGTGAATGGCCATTCTTATGGGGTGACAGCTCATCGCTGCGAGGTGAAAGGTCATCGCTGCGAGGTGAGAGGTCATTGCTAAGGGGTCACAGGTCATCGCTGCGAGGTGAGAGGTCATTGCTAAGGGGTCACAGGTCATCGCTGCGAGGTGACAGGTCGTCACAGCGAGGTCAGAGGTCATTGCTAAGGGGTCACAGGTCATCACTGCGAGGTGACAGGTCACCGCGAAGAGGTGACTGCAGCGGACTCAGATAAAGAGGCGCCGTGCAAGGACGGCGCACGCCTCGCCCACCCCAGCGGCCACAGCCACGGGCGGGTGGACGACAAACACCGCTCAGGTGGAACGGCGCAGCCACGCGGACCGGAAAACTACCCACAGAAAGTCGCGCTGCCTGCCGGCGGAGGGGGTGCTTCGGCTTGGGGGGGGGGATTACATTCTCGTGCCCCTCCCCCCCATCACTGCCCCCCCCCCCTTCCCAATGGCGGCTGCTGCATCCATTGGCCCAGCGACTCCTCCCAGAGCCACGTCAAGTTTCCCAGTTTGTTTGCTTAACCTGAGCACAGCCTCAGGAGAGCAGGGGTCGGTTTCTGTGAGTCTATGGGTCTCTGCGTGAGTCTATGGGTGTCTGTGTGAGTCTACGGGTCTCTGTGTGAGTCTACGGGTCTCTGTGTGAGTCTATGGGTCTTTGTGTGAGTCTATGGGTCTCTGTGTGAGTCTATGGGTCTCTGTGTGAGTCTACGGGTCTCTGTGTGAGTCTATGGGTCTTTGTGTGAGTCTATGGGTCTCTGTGTGAGTCTATGGGTCTCTATGTGAGTCTAAGAGTCTCTGTGTGAGTCTATGGGTGTCTGTGTGAGTCTATGGGTCTCTGTGTGAGTCTATGAGTCTCTGTGTGAGTCTATGGGTGTCTGTGTGAGTCTACGGGTCTCTGTGTGAGTCTACGGGTCTCTGTGTGAGTATATGGGTCTTTGTGTGAGTCTATGGGTCTCTGTGTGAGTCTATGGGTCTCTATGTGAGTCTATGAGTCTCTGTGTGAGTCTATGGGTGTCTGTGTGAGTCTATGGGTCTCTGTGTGAGTCTATGAGTCTCTGTGTGAGTCTATGGGTCTCTGTGTGAGTCTATGGGTGTCTGTGTGAGTCTATGGGTCTCTCTGTGAGTCAATGAGTCTCTGTGTGAGTCTATGGGTCTCTGTCAGTCTATGGGTGTCTATGGGTGTCTGTGTGAGTCTATGGGTCTCTGTGTGAGTCTATGGGTGTCTGTGTGAGTCTATGGGTCTCTGTGCGAGTCCATGGGTGTCTGTGTGAGTCTATGCGTCTCTGTGTGAGTCTATGGATCTCTGTGTGAGTCTATGGGTGTCTGTGTGAGTCTATGGGTGTCTGTGTGAGTTTATGGGTCTCTGTGTGAGTCTATGGGTGTCTGTGTGAGTCTATGGGTCTCTATGTGAGTCTATGGGTGTCTATTGGTGTCTGTGTGAGTCTATAGGTGTCTGTGTGAGTCTATGGGTCTCTGTGTGAGTATATGGGTGTCTGTGTGAGTCTATGGGTCTCTGTGTGAGTTTATGGGTCTCTGTGTGAGTCTATGGGTGTCTGTGTGAGTCTATGGGTCTCTGTGTGAGTCTATGGGTCTCTGTGTAATTCTATGGGTGTTCGTGTGAGTCTATGGGTCTCTGTGTGAGTTTATAAGTCTCTGTGTGAGTCTATGGGTGTCTGTGTGAGTCTATGGGTCTCTGTGTGAGTCTATGGGTGTCTATGGGTGTCTGTGTGAGTCTATAGGTGTCTGTGTGAGTCTATGAGTCTCTGTGTGAGTCTATGGGTATCTGTGTGAGTCTATAGGTGTCTGTGTGAGTTTATGGGTCTCTGCGTGAGTCGTGGACTAACATTCGGCATTAAAACAAAGATAAATCGGCGCAAAAACAACCGTGGCATAAGACAAAGGAAAGGTCACCGACGGACACGCTGCCTGCACCTATGTAGTACGTACATTGAACTTCTTTCACACCGTACATAGCAAACTGTGCTACTTGAAGAGGCGGGGGTGGAAGGACAACAAACTAAACACTAACAAGCAGTTCTAAAGAAATGAGTTTGTCAATCTAAATTATTATTTAAAAGTGCATAGCTCCAGTGGCTTCCGAATATCGGAAGAGCGTTCCAGACGGCCGCACCATCAACATCACCTCCATCACCACCATCAACATCACCACCATCAACATCACCATCAACATCACCTCCATCACCACCATCAATATCACCTCCATCACCACCATCAACATCACCTCCATCACCACCATCAACATCACCTCCATCACCACCATCATCACCACCTCCATCACCACCATCAACATCACCTCCATCACCATCAACATCACCTCCATCACCACCATCAACATTACCTCCATCACCACCATCAACATCACCTCCATCACCACCATCAACATCACCTCCATCACCACCATCAACATCACCTCCATCACCACCATCATCACCACCTCCATCACCACCATCAACATCACCTCCATCACCACCATCAACATCACCTCCATCAACATCACCTCCATCACCACCATCAACATCACCTCCATCACCACCAAAAACATCACCTCCATCACCACCATCAACATCACCTCCATCACCACCATCAACATCACCTCCATCACCACCATCATCATCACCACCACCACCACCACCACCTATCATCACCACCATCAACATCACCACCATCATCATCACCACCACCACCACCACCTATCATCACCACCACCACCACCTATCATCACCACCACCATCATCACCACCACCATCACCACCATCACCACCATCATCATCATCATGCATGTATGTGCAGTACGTATGTCGAACTTCTTTCGCGCCACTGTACATAGCCAACTGTGCTAATCGGAGGTCACGTGGTGGTGGGGGGGACGACGACACGAATCACACCAAGCGGTAGTCAAGAGTCAAGAGTTTCCACGCCTGACGCGTCGCAGCGCCTCAAGAGACAAGGCAGGGGACGGCGTGGCGGTGAGGCTCACCGTGCAGCACCACGAGCCACATCGACCCTTCGCTCTCGAGCTCTTTGCCTGGCCAGTAGAGTAACAAAAATACTCTTCTGTTGTCAGCCAATCAAAAGTGGCTAAACACAGCTGGATGCGTGCGCCTGTCCGTGCCTGTGTCCGTGCGTGTGTCCGTGCGCGTGTCCGTGCGCGTGTCCGTGCGCGTGAGTAGTGGCAAAGGTAAACTAAAAGCCAAAGCGTCCCAAGCGGATCAAAGGGGCCGGCGGATTTGCTGAACAAAAGGAGGGGCCGCGTAGAACAGCGACCATGAAATACCAATCAACGTGTAGCACGCACGCGCTGCGTCTCGCTCTCGCGTCTCTCCAGCTCTTCTGTCATCACTCTCACATTTTATATCGTGAAAGGGTGGGGGGGGGGAGGCTAAAGTGCTTTCTGCTGCCGAGGGTACCAGACAGTGCCGCGTCCGACGCCCGTGCGAGCGAGTGTCGCCGCCGCCGTGCCACGAACCCGGCCCGGATCACAGCCCACGGCCAACATCGGTGGCCGGCACCCTTCACCCCCCCCACCCCCCTCCCTGGGGCCCTCTCCCTAGGTCGGCTCGGCCTCGACCGCTTGCCGCAGAGAGCGCGGCCACAGACATCGGCTCTGTCGGGCGCGGAGGCGGAGGTGGAGGCGGAGGTGGAGGCGGAGGTGGAGGCGGCCCGGGGTCCTGCCACAGCTAGGAACGTCGCGCCGGACTTTGGGAGTGGCGCCCGCTGCTGAACAAAACGCACTTGCCCCAGCGGTCTGTGGAGGCTACCTGGATTGAGGAGGAGGAGGGGGGGGGGGTCCTTTAGCCTTTGTCTCTGTTAAAATGCAGAATGACGAAAGATGAATTTCGAGATTAAAAAAAAATCTTCTCTACACCTCACCCCCACCCCACGCGTTTTATTTTTTTAGGTCATGAGCAGTCGCGATTCTCTCTCGAGCATCCAGCGCAGCTCGGCTGAGAGAGAGAGAGAGAGGGAAGCGGGGGGGGGAGAGAGAGAAAAACCATCCCGAATCCAACCTGACCTTAATTTAGCCGCCTCAGAGTTGTGCACAAAAAAATAAAATTATTAAAACGCCAAATTTTTAAAATGGCACAAAGATGAGCTCAGAGTGATTAGTCATAATGGGTGAGACGGGGGAGGGGTGGGGGTAGTGGGGGTAGTGGGGGTGGGGGTGAGGGGGGGGGCTGCCTCCATGACGTGTCATCGCTCTCTACATTACACCTCAATCCACTGCTGGATTGACGTCCACCCCCCCCCCCCCGCGGTGTTGGTCCGGGGGGGGGGGGGGCAGGGGGGCGGGGTTAGCCTGTGACGTCACCCGGGAGGAGGCGGAGCGACGAATCCGCCCCGCGGCGCCGGGCCGCGAGAGGCGGCATCGTGCGGAACTCACCCAGCAGTGGATAGATCACGGCCGGGAGCTCGGCTCATCACCCCCTCGCTCCGCGGGTCGGTAAAGCGAGCGGCCGCGTTGTGGTGAAGTCAGAATGAGAATCAGCATCTGTGTATTTAGACTGCAGAAGGAATCCGATGAGCTATGAAGCTCTTTTTTTCTCAGGTGTCCGGTAGGGGCACGGGGTCAGAGCGTCACGACCACGAACAATGCAAAAGGTCACCAGCGGCCGTCCTGTGGATAGGCCCCATGGGGACAAAGGCAAAGATCCCCCGTATAGCATGAACACACCGCAGGGGCAAGTGCTGCTAGCGAGCAGCACCTGTGAAGGCTACCGGCACTGTGGCACACGAGGGGGTGGGTGGCCAGCACCACGCCCGGCCGCCTTTGTCTCCCCAGTGTCGATGTTTACCGCACAACGCACCAGGTACTCATTTGAGGCCGAGTCGACTTAGGGGAGGGCCCATGACCGGTTCAGATAATCGTCACCGGTGTTGGCTGGCCGTGAGTGGGAATCGAACTCGGGTGGGCGGGTTCGTAGCGGAGCGCTAACTGCTGCGCCACCGCTCCCCGCTCAATGAGGATCACACAGCAGCAGCAGCAGCAGCGCCTGCAACGCCTGGCAGGACCCTCCCGCACAAACAGTCTTGAGACTCGGCGAGGATTTCCTGGCTAAACAAGCAGAATAAACAAGAGAACACGTAAAATTTTATAATTATTTACGTGTTCTTTTTTTTATTTAAATCGAGCGGCTTTTGTTTGAGCAGGCAAACTTCTGGGCCAGTTTCGACGTTTTAAGTCTCATCAGCAGTGTGAGGCTCGTTGACTATAAACTCATTTTTATTTTCCCACCATAGGCCCACTGAGCTGTATAGCTGTTTTGCAGAAGCGACCCCGGCCACCACAAACGATAGCTCACCGAAGTGGCTCACCATCATCATCATCACGTGGGAATTTAGAGCAGTAGCCAAAGACTCTGAACGCGTGACGTCGATTCTAAACGTGGAGGGTAAAACTGGAGGACCCAGAGAGAAAATCAACGCAACCACGGGGAGAGAGAGAGAGACACGCAAACTCCAAATACACAACAGCAGGCGTCAGGGTCGAGATCGAACCCACGACCTCCTGCATACCAGGCGAGGTAGTCAACATCTCCTAGCCAGGGTTATGATGATGAGAGACACGCAAACTCCAGATATACAGCAGCAGGCGTCAGGGTCGAGATCGAACCCACGACCTCCTGCATACCAGGCGAGGTAGTCAACATCTCCTAGCCACGGTTATGATGATGAGAGAGAGACACGCAAACTCCAAATACACAACAGCAGGCGTCAGGGTCAGGATCGAACCCACGACCTCCTGCATACCAGGCGAGGTAGTCAACATCTCCTAGCCACCACGAGGCGAGGAGGGCCTCAGGGAGGCTAAACTGGGACACCACGCGGTCATCTCCGTCAGCCCCACCCACTTGTACATAGCCACGCCCACTCAGCCACCAGCGCCGCCCCCCCCCCCGTTCAACGCAACTTCCCACGCTGGACGTCACAATGGAGCGGGCGACAACTCCGCCCCGCGTCGGCACGTGGGCTCGGGGCGGCGGTGACCGAGCGGACGGGCCGGAGCCGAGTCCGTCGGCCCACGCAGGCCGGGCCCCGACATCGCCGAGCGGCGAGCGGCGTGGTGGGACCGCCACGGCCTCCCGCCGAGAGCCCACGGCTCAGCGCGGACGCCGAGCGGCACTTCACAGCCGCTGTTGGACTCATTTCGGGCCGGGTAGACCCAGCGGCGGCGGCCCACGTACTCCCCCGCCACAGCGGCGAGATGTTAACTCCCTCGCCCGGTACGCAGGAGGTCGTCGGTTCGGTGCCGACCCTGACGACGCCTGCTGCCGCTGCTGCCGCTGTTTATTTGGAGACCTGCGTGTCGTCTCTCTCCCCGTGGTGGCGTGGATTTTTCCCGTGTCCTCTGGTTTAAGCCTCCACATTGAGAATCGAGAGAGTTTGTCCACACGACGATGATGATGATGTTGATGATGATGTTGATGATGTTGATGATGGGAAGCCATTTGTGTGTTGAGCTATCATTTGTGATGGCCAGGTCGCTTCTGTTAAACAAATAGTTTAAACAAATAGTTTAAACAAATAGTTTAAACAAATAGTTTAACATTTTAGTTTCATTTGGCAGTGAGCAGAATTGCCTCCCCCCCCCGGTCTCTGTGGTGGTGGTTGGGGGGGAGGAGGGGGAAGGTGGGGGGAGTGGGGGGGCACTTGGGGGGAGTGGGGGGGCACTTGGGGGGGAGTGGGGGGGGAGGGGGCACTTGGGGGGAGTGGGGAGGGGGCACTTGGGGGGGGGGAAGTGGGGGGGGAGGGGGCACTTGGGGGGGAGTGGGGGGGCACTTGGGGGGAGTGGGGAGGAGGGGGCACTTGGGGGGAAGTGGGGGGGTGGGGGCACTTGGGGGAAGTGGGGGGGTGGGGGCACTTGGGGAGGAGTGGGGGGGGAGGGGGCACTTGGGGGGGAGTGGGGGGGGAGGGGGCACTTGGGGGGGAGTGGGGGGGGAGGGGCACTTGGGGGGAGTGGGGGGGAGGGGGCACTTGGGGGGAGTGGGGAGGAGTGGGGAGGAGGGGGCACTTGGGGGGAGTGGGGGGGGAGGGGGAACTTGGGGGGGAGTAGGGAGGGGGCACTTGGGGGGAGTGGGGGGGGAGGGGGCACTTGGGGGGAGTGGGGAGGAGTGGGGAGGAGGGGGCACTTGGGGGGGAGTGGGGAGGGGGGTGGGGAGGAGGGGGAGCGGCCACTTGGGGGGAGTGGGGGGGAGGGGGCACTTGGGGGGAGTGGGGAGGAGTGGGGAGGAGGGGGCACTTGGGGGGAAGTGAGGAGGGGGGGGGATGGGCCACTTGGGGGGGAGTGGGGGGAGGGGCACTTGGGGGGAGTGGGGAGGAGTGGGGAGGGGGCACTTGGGGGGAAGTGGGGAGGAGTGGGGAGGAGGGGGCACTTGGGGGGGAGTGAGGAGGGGGGGGGATGGGCCACTTGGGGGGGAGTGGGGGGAGGGGCACTTGGGGGGAGTGGGGGGGAGGGGCCACGTCAAGCGAGATTGATGAAGAGCTCCCAACTCGGAGAATGGAATCCAGGCCACGTCCCCGGGGTGGGGCCTCCGCCAACGTCACCGGACACCGATAATCGCGAACGTCCACGCGGGGCCGGTGCGAGGGCTCCCCCCACCCCCACCCCACCCCCCACCCCACCCCTTGTTTACCCCACCGGAAGTGGCGATGTTCTAGAGGCGATGTTCCAGAGTTACGTCCGTTAACACTTCCCGACAGGGCGCTCAGCTGCGACGCGTTAAATGTCACGCAGAAAACAAACGCCAAATAAAACGATCTCTCTCTCTCTCGCCTCTCTCTCTGTCTCCTCTCTATTTATGGGGGGGCCGCGGCGAGGTTCGTCAGCTTCGGAGAGGCGCAGAAACGAAACTATTAAACTATAATTTCATTTTTTTTTTTATTTTGACCGGGTAAGGCACCCCCAGAAGCGACCTGGCTATCACAATTATTGATATCAGCTCAACCAAGTGGCTTATCATCATCATCACCGTTATCATCATCATCGCCATCATCATCGCCATTATCATCATCACCATTATCATCATCACCATTATCATCATCATCACCATTATCATCATCATCGCCATTATCATCACCATTATCATCATCATCACCATTATCATCATCATCATCACCATTATCATCATCGCCATTATCATCATCGCCATTATCATCATCATCGCGTGGAAATTTAAACCAGCAGCCAAATTCTCCCAACGCGTGGGGGGTTGGCGGCGTTGTGGTCGGACAGATGAAGCTTCTGCCGAATATTTTTTGGCAAAGCGCAGAAGTTGTTTCGCTTTGAAAAATGCCAGCGGCGGCGGCGGCCACGATAAGAGAGCGGCGACCTCGTGGCGACACACAGAGAGCGGCACACACAGAGAGAGAGAGAGAACAGCACACACACACACAGAGAGCGGCACACACAGACACACAGAGAGAGAGAGAACAGCACACACACACAGAGAGCGGCACACACAGAGAGAGAGAACAGCACACACACACACACAGAGCGGCACACACAGACACACAGAGAGAGAGAGAACAGCACACACACACACAGACAGCGGCACACACAGACACACACAGACACAGAGATCGGCACACACAGACACACACAGACACAGAGAGCGGCACACAGAGACACAGAGAGAGAGCGGCACACACACACAGAGAGAGAGAACAGCACACACACACACAGAGCGGGACACACAGACACACAGACACACACAGAGAGAGCGGCACACACAGACACACACAGAGAGCGGCACACACAGACACAGAGAGAGCGGCACACACACAGAGAGAGAACGGCAGACACACACAGAGCGGCACACACACACAGACACAGAGAGCGGCACACACAGACACACAGAGAGCGCGGCACACACACACACAGAGCGGCACACACACAGAGCGGCGCACACACACACAGAGCGGCACACACACACAGAGAGAGAGAACGGCACACACACACAGAGCGGCACACACACACAGACACACACACAGACAGAGCGGCACACACAGACACAGACACACACACAGAGCGGCACACACACAGAGCGGCACACAGACACAGAGAGAGAGAAAGCGGCACACAGACACACACATAGAGAGCGGCACACACAGACACACACACACAGACACACACAGAGAGCGGCAACAACAACCGCCATTCGCCACTAAGTGGCGGTGACGTCACCACGACGCTTGTGCCAGGCTATGTGCACCTTGAGGCTACGTGAAGCGTCGAATGCCCGCTGGCAGGAGGTCACGGGGCAGACCCAGCAGGTGCCACGGGTCGACTGACTGAGATGACTGAGATGACTGGCTGATGCACCACTGTGCCAACCTGCTGTACCCTAGCCACCCGGCGCTCCGCTCGTTGTTGTGAGCGTCGCTCCTCCGCCCTCCGTTGTTGTTGGAGGGCGACTACCTCCAACTGCCCAGTAGCGTCCTTCACGAGCCTCCTCCTCCACAGAGGCCGATCTTGACACCGCTGGTACCAGTCATCGGCAAGTCCACTCAGCTCCACGTCCTCCTGTACCACATCACTCCATCTCTTCTCTAGCCCGTGCCGCGCCCGTTTAGCCCCCTCGATCCGGCCGAACAAAAGCTGTTTCGACATGCGGTGGCTGGGCATGCGGGCTACATGACCCAGCCATCGCAGCCTTGCCCGCCGGAGCTCACCGATGGGACCTTTCCCAGATCTTTCAAGGATTTGTGAGCTCCTCACACAATCCAGTCTGGTTAAACCCAGGATGGATCGTAGGCAGGCCAGCCTAAATGTTTCTAACCGGCGAAGATGTTCCATTAGGGGGGTCCACGTGTCGCAAGCGTAGAGAAGGGAGGGAATGACCGTGGCCGAGAAGACCTGAAGCTTAGTGCGGAGCGACAGACCAGGTAGCTTCCACACAGCGTTACGCAACTGATGAAAAGATATTGCCGCTCGACTGATTCGGAGTGAGACCTCTGCTGTTAAACTGGAGCCAGTCATAAGCACACTGCCCAGGTATGGGAAACTCGCCACTCTCTCCACAACTGCCCCATCACCGATTGGGAGTTGTGGGGGTGGAGTGTCCGATGGTACAAAATACCCAGGTAGGTGTTTAGTTTTGGTGGGGCTGATGGTAAGGCCCCACTTCTTAGTGGCAAGCTCCAGGTTCAGAAGCAGCGCCTCCAACTCCTCCTCTGAGTAAGCAGCAATTACCAGATCATCGGCATACATAACATGTTGATTTGAAGCTTTCGTGACTGCAGGAATCCATACTCTTTGTGGAAATAAAATAAAATACGTGACTTTACCAAAAGAACCAAAGAGCATACATCACGTGGTTGAGCAATAGGGAGCCATCGCTTGACCACACCCAGGCATCGATCAGTCTCCCATTGTATCTGTACCAGATAGAAATTCCTCTGGTACAGCTACTGAAGGCTTCACGAACTACGTGGTCGAAATAGATGTTAAATAATGTGGGAGCCAGAGGACATCCCTTTCGCACCCCAAGGTGTACAGGGAATGGCTCTGACTCCCGGCCACGTAGTTTTACCCAGGCCCGCTCACCATCATGAAGGTCCTTAATGAACGTGAGCAGAGGGTCAGGTACTCCAAAAGCACGAAGAACAACCCAGAGCCCAGGCCTACTGATGGTATAATAGGCCTTGACCAGGTCAATAAAGCAGAGATGTAGGTCTTGTTGGAATTCCCTACACCTCTGCTGTAGCAGATGGACAGAAAATATGGCATCTGTGCAGGACCGCCCTTTCCTGAAACCGCATTGGGGCTCCGCAAGCCTCTCCTCAGCGTGCCTGGCAAGGCGATGTTGAATAATCCTTGCCAGGACCTTTCCCGGCACACTGAGGAGTGAGATGCCCCTGTAGTTGTTACAGTCTGTGCGGTTCCCCTTCTTAAAGAGGAGGACCACCAGGGCATCCTTTCAGTGGTCCAGACTGTTGTTATGATGTCATGTAGGGCAGTCTGTGCACAAACGCCCTCCCTCAGCATTTCGCTTGGGAGATCATCTCTGCACGGTGCCTTTCCTGGTCTCAGACTCTGGATCGCCTTCAGTACTTCCTCAACAGATGGCACCTCAGCCAGCCACTCACAGGGGGTGATTTCTTCCAATATTTGAGGCACCGCAGCCTCGGCAGGGTCATCCCCACTTTGTCCCACGTTGTTATCGAGGCTGAGGGATGTCCCTCCCCCCAGTACTTCAAAGAAATGCTCAGCAAATCTGCAAACCTGTTCCTGGGGGTCGGAGATTGGATCACCATTCGTTCCCCTAATGATGGTAATAGGTGTGGCGCTGCAGGTTACTTTCACACACATTCACACAGTCACTCAACACACTCACTCGCACACATTCACACACACTCACAACCCCGAGCTCCCGAATGAGACACCCGCACGGGCGGCGAACTCACGGTCAGAGCGGCCCCCGGGGGGTTGGTCTGGTGGTGGGGGTGGTGGTGGTGGTGGTGGGGGGTGGTGGGGGTGGTGGCAGATTGTGGAGTCGCGCGGAATTCTGGCAGCGGGATGTGAAGTGACACGTGACAGACTGGTGTGTCACTGCCTGGAATTGACAGATGCCACACCTCTGGGGAGGCGCTGTTACCAAACACCGATACTGACCTGGGGGGGGGGGGGGGGGTGGTTGGTTGGGGGGGGCGGCAGAGAGCGGGGGGGGGGGGGTGTGCCCGGGGCCCGACTGACGCTCACATCAGATCACTGCCGAAAATATAAACAGCTGTGCCGCGCGGGCGGGAGGGCGAGAGCCCTCGACGACTTTCTTCGTGACCCATGAACTCGGCTCTCGCGTGTCCAAAACACCCCACAGCCACCCCACTCCTCCTTTTTTGACGGCGGTGCTGGTTGTTGCTGACCGTTTTCTTTTTTTTTTGGGGGGGGGGGGTAGTTGGGGGGGGGGGAGCAGGGAAGGGAGGAGGGGTGGAGGGGTGGAGGGGGACATTGCTTAGCAACCGCTGTGTTGTTGTTGTAAAATAAAAATGGTACGTGACGTTCGCGCTGCGGTTTTGAGTCGAACATTTTTTTTTTACACAAAACCACTGCGCGGGATTTACGGGGGGTGGGCGGTGGGGGCAGGGGGGGGCAGGGGGGTGTAAGGAAGCTGCCCCGGTGCTTCTCGACATTTCTGGGCATGCGTGGCAGACAATGACGAACGTCAAAGAGGAAAATAAAAACCCATCACCGGACACCAATGACTTCCGTCCCAGCGTATCATCGGCACACGCGGACCACCCAGCCCGCCCGCCCGCCCGCACGCCCGCACGCCCTGCCACCCCGTCCGTGCCACGCCATCGCTGCCACCGTCACTGCCACCGTCACGGGCACCAGGCCACCCACAGCCGCTCCGGGGCCCTCGCCGCTCTCGGCAAACAAATCGAATCGTCGAACCAAACTGGAAACGAGTTTGTTATTGTGACCCGGTGAGGCCCACCATTGAGCTGCCGTGTCCAAGTTGTTCAGAAGCGACCTTTAAACAATGTTTGACTTGACCAGGTAGGTAAGGCACACTGCTAAGCCACGAAGCAAACTTTCAGAAGCGACCTGGCTATCGCGAGTGACAGCTCGAGCAAGTGGAAGCTTATCATCGTCATCACCACCACCACCACCACCACGTGGAAGTGGATAGCGGCAGCCAAACACTCGAAACGGGTGGCGTGGATTCTAAATGTGGAGAGATAAAACCAGGTGTATGGATGGGGGAGAAGTCTAAATGTGGAGAGTTAAAACCAGGTGTATGGATGGGAGAGAAGTCTAAATGTGGAGAGATTAAACCAGGTGTATGGATGGGAGAGAAGTCTAAATGTGGTGAGATAAAACCAGGTGTATGGATGGGGGAGAAGTCTCAATGTGGAGAGATAAAACCTAGGTTTATGGATGGGGGAGAAGTATAAATGTGGTGAGTTAAAACCTGGTGTATGGATGGGGGAGAAGTCTAAATGTGGAGAGATAAAACCAGGTTTATGGATGGGGGAGAAGTATAAATGTGGTGAGTTAAAACCTGGTGTATGGATGGGGGAGAAGTCTAAATGTGGAGAGATAAAACCAGGTTTATGGATGGGGGAGAAGTCTAAATGTGGAGAGATAAAACCAGGTGTATGGATGGGGGAGAAGTCTAAATGTGGAGAGTTAAAACCAGGTGTATGGATGGGGGAGAAGTCTAAATGTGGTGAGTTAAAACCAGGTTTATGGATGGGGGAGAAGTATAAATGTGGTGAGTTAAAACCTGGTGTATGGATGGGGGAGAAGTCTAAATGTGGTGAGATAAAACCAGGTGTATGGATGGGGGAGAAGTCTAAATGTGGAGAGATAAAACCAGGTGTATGGATGGGGGAGAAGTCTAAATATGGAGAGATAAAACCAGGTGTATGGATGGGAGAGAAGTCTAAATGTGGAGAGTTAAAACCAGGTGTATGGATGGGAGAGAAGTCTAAATGTGGTGAGATAAAACCAGGTGTATGGGGATGGGAGAGAAGTCTAAATGTGGTGAGATAAAACCAGGTGTATGGATGGGGGAGAAGTCTAAATGTGGTGAGTTAAAACCAGGTGTATGGATGGGGGAGAAGTCTAAATGTGGTGAGATAAAACCAGGTTTATGGATGGGGGAGAAGTCTAAATGTGGTGAGTTAAAACCAGGTGTATGGATGGGGGAAAAGTCTAAATGTGGAGAGATAAAACCAGGTTTATGGATGGGGGAGAAGTATAAATGTGGTGAGTTAAAACCTGGTGTATGGATGGGGGAGAAGTCTAAATGTGGAGAGATAAAACCAGGTTTATGTATGGGGGAGAAGTCTAAATGTGGTGAGTTAAACCCAGGTCTATGGATGGGGGGGAAGTCTAAATGTGGAGAGATAAAACCAGGTTTATGGATGGGGGAGAAGTCTAAATGTGGAGAGATAAACCAGGTGTATGGATGGGGGAGAAGTCTAAATGTGGAGAGTTAAAACCAGGTGTATGGATGGGGGAGAAGTCTAAATGTGGTGAGTTAAAACCAGGTGTATGGATGGGGGAGAAGTCTAAATGTGGTGAGATAAAACCAGGTGTATGGATGGGGGAGAAGTCTAAATGTGGAGAGATAAAACCAGGTGTATGGATGGGGGAGAAGTCTAAATGTGGAGAGATAAAACCAGGTGTATGGATGGGAGAGAAGTCTAAATGTGGAGAGATAAAACCAGGTGTATGGATGGGAGAGAAGTCTAAATGTGGTGAGATAAAACCAGGTGTATGGGGATGGGAGAGAAGTCTAAATGTGGTGAGATAAAACCAGGTGTATGGATGGGGGAGAAGTCTAAATGTGGTGAGTTAAAACCAGGTGTATGGATGGGGGAGAAGTCTAAATGTGGTGAGATAAAACCAGCTGTATGGATGGGGGAGAAGTCCAGGAATGGTTCCGGATGTCAGTTAGCCGTGGCCAGGGATCGAACTCGGGTTGACGGGTTCGCAGTGCGGTGCGACCTGGCTATCACAAATGCGACGCAGACGAACGCAGAGACACAAGAACAACAACAACAAAAACAGCAGCAGCAGTAGCCGCGCTGTCGTTCGCCGCTAAGTGGCGGTGATGTTAGCGCAGCAGTTGTGCCAGGCTAGGTGCACTCTGAAGCCATGTAAAGTGTGGAAGGCTCACTGCTTGACAGGAGGTCAAGGGGCAGACGCAGGTCTTATGGGTTAGGTCACGGACAGACAGCATTTGACAGACCAGAAAAATGCAAACCCAGCCAATGTCTATCATCATCAGCAGCCAATGTCCATCATCATTACCATCATCGCACCTCCGATTGCCACGGTTGGCTGCATACGGCGCGAAAGAAGTTCAACGCGCGTACGTGCATCCATCATCATCATCACGCAGGGCAAAGCAAAGGGGCAGGCAGGCAGACAAGGAGGCAAGACGAGCGGCGGGCGAGACCGAGACGGGACGGGGCTGCCTTGCAAAGGTCGCCGACCTGTGCGTGGCGAGGGGCCACCACGGCCCTGACAGGCGCAGAGAGGCGCCACTCCTGGAAAGCCTTCCAGAGATGTGCGGGGGGAACGGTAAAACTGGAGTGACAGATTGACGATGGGGTGGAGTGGAGTGGGTGGGGTGGGGTGGGTGGGGTGGGTGGAGTGGGTGGGTGGGTGGGTGGGTGGGGTGGGTGGGGTGGTTTGGTGGGTGAGGTGGGTGGGGTGGGTGAGGTGGGTGGGGTGGGTGGGGTGGGTGAGGTGGGTGGGGTGGATGGGGTGGGTGAGGTGGGTGAGGTGGGTGGGGTGGGTGAGGTGGGTGGGGTGGGTGGGGTGGGTGAGGTGGGTGGGGTGGGTGGGGTGGAGTGAGGTGGGTGGGGTGGGTGGGGTGGGTGGAGTGGGGGGGGTGGAGTGGGGGGGTGGAGTGGGGGGGTGGAGTGGGGGGGTGGAGTGGGGGGGTGGAGTGGGGGGGGGGGTGGAGTGGGGGGGGTTGAGCCACGTGCTTGGTGGCTGGAACAATGAATCTGCGTTGCAGAAAAAGTCCACGGTCAGACGAGCTGGAACCCGCAGGGCAATGAAAGAAAATGGGGGGGGGGGGCAGGCGAGGAGGTGGGTGTTAGGTCGGACAAAGAGTGAGAGTGGGGTGGGTGTAGCTGTGGGTGGGGGGGTGTAGCTGTGGTGGGGGGGTGTAGATGTGGTGGGGGGTGTAGCTGTGGTGGGGGGGTGTAGATGTGGTGGGTGTAGATGTGTGGTGGGGGGGTGTAGATGTGTGGTGGGGGGGTGTAGATGTGGTGGGGGGGTGTAGCTGTGGTGGGGGGGTGTAGCTGTGGTGGGGGGGTGTAGATGTGCGGTAGGTGGGGTGTAGATGTGGTGGGGGGGGTGTAGCTGTGGTGGGGGGGTGTAGATGTGGTGGGGGGGGTGTAGCTGTGGTGGGGGGGTGTAGATGTGGTGGGGGGGTGTAGATGTGGTGGGGGGGGTGTAGCTGTGGTGGGGGGGTGTAGATGTGGTGGGGGGGTGTAGCTGTGGTGGGGGGGTGTAGATGTGGTGGGTGGGGTGTAGCTGTGGTGGGGGGGTGTAGCTGTGGTGGGGGGGTGTAGCTGTGGTGGGGGGGTGTAGCTGTGGTGGGGGGGTGTAGCTGTGGTGGGGGGGTGTAGCTGTGGTGGGTGGGGTGTAGCTGTGGTGGGGGGGTGTAGATGTGGTGGGGGGGTGTAGCTGTGGTGGGGGGTGTAGCTGTGGTGGGGGGGTGTAGCTGTGGTGGGGGGGGTGTAGCTGTGGTGGGGGGGTGTAGCTGTGGTGGGGGGGTGTAGCTGTGGTGGGGGGGTGTAGCTGTGGTGGGGGGGTGTAGATGTGGTGGGGGGGTGTAGCTGTGGTGGGGGGGTGTAGCTGTGGGTGGGGGGGTGTAGCTGTGGTGGGGGGGTGTAGATGTGGTGGGGGGGTGTAGCTGTGGTGGGGGGGTGTAGATGTGGTGGGTGTAGATGTGTGGTGGGGGGGTGTAGATGTGTGGTGGAGGGGTGTAGATGTGGTGGGGGGGTGTAGCTGTGGTGGGGGGGTGTAGCTGTGGTGGGGGGGTGTAGATGTGCGGTAGGTGGGGTGTAGATGTGGTGGGGGGGGTGTAGCTGTGGTGGGGGGGTGTAGATGTGGTGGGGGGGGGTGTAGCTGTGGTGGGGGGGTGTAGATGTGGTGGGGGGGTGTAGATGTGGTGGGGGGGTGTAGCTGTGGTGGGGGGGTGTAGATGTGGGGGGGGGGTGTAGCTGTGGTGGGGGGGTGTAGATGTGGTGGGTGGGGTGTAGCTGTGGTGGGGGGGTGTAGCTGTGGTGGGGGGGTGTAGCTGTGGTGGGGGGGTGTAGCTGTGGTGGGGGGGTGTAGCTGTGGTGGGGGGGGGGTAGCTGTGGTGGGGGGGTTTAGATGGGGTGGGGGGGTGTAGCTGTGGTGGGGGGTGTAGCTGTGGTGGGGGGGTGTAGCTGTGGTGGGGGGGTGTAGCTGTGGTGGGGGGGTGTAGCTGTGGTGGGGGGGTGTAGCTGTGGTGGGGGGGTGTAGCTGTGGTGGGGGGTGTAGCTGTGGTGGGGGGGTGTAGCTGTGGTGGGGGGGTGTAGCTGTGGTGGGGGGGTGTAGCTGTGGTGGGGGGGTGTAGCTGTGGTGGGGGGGTGTAGCTGTGGTGGGGGGGTGTAGCTGTGGTGGGGGGGTGTAGCTGTGGTGGGGGGGTGTAGCTGTGGTGGGGGGGTGTAGCTGTGGTGGGGGGGTGTAGCTGTGGTGGGGGGGTGTAGCTGTGGTGGGGGGGTGTAGCTGTGGTGGGGGGGTGTAGCTGTGGTGGGGGGGTGTAGCTGTGGTGGGGGGGTGTAGCTGTGGTGGGGGGGTGTAGCTGTGGTGGGGGGGTGTAGCTGTGGTGGGGGGGTGTAGCTGTGGTGGGGGGGTGTAGCTGTGGTGGCACGTGAGCGATGCGGTGAAGCCGGGAGAGGAATGTCGCGGCGACGTCGCGCGCGGTGCCGGCTCCTCGACCCCCCCCACTACACCCCACCACCAGAGAGAGAGGGGGGGGCGAGAGAGGGGGGGGCGAGAGAGGGGGGGCGAGAGAGAGGGGGGCGAGAGAGGGGGGGCGAGAGAGGGGGGGCGAGAGAGGGGGGACGAGAGAGAGAGAGGGGGGGGGCTCGCCCCAATCCTCGCGCGCGCACGCGAGGTCGGCGCGTCACCGACTCGTCACGAACTGAGCAGAGACACGTGCCACTTGTAAACGCGCGCGTTTCATGTGTGTATGTGTGCGTGTGTATGTGTGTGTACGTGTGCGTATGTGTGTGTACGTGTGTCTACGTGTGCGTGTGTATGTGTGTGTACGTGTGCGTGTGTATGTGTGTGTACGTGTGTATGTGTGTGTACGTGTGCGTGTGTATGTGTGTGCGTGTGTATGTGTGTGCGTGTGTATGTGTGTGTACGTGTGCGTGTGTATGTGTGTGTACGTGTGCGTGTGTATGTGTGTGTACGTGTGCGTGTGTATGTGTGTGTGCGTGTGTATGTGTGTGTGCGTGTGTATGTTGGGGAGCGATAGTGTAGCGGTTAGCGCTACGCTGCGCTATGAACCTGGCGACCCGGGTTCGATTCCCGCTCACGGCCAACACCAGTGACGATTATCTGAACCGGTCCCGGGCCTCCCCTAGGTCGACTGAGCCTCAAATGAGTACCTGGTGCGGTGTGTAAACATTGCCACTAGGGAGACAAAGGCGGTCGGGCGTGGTGCTTGCCACCCACCCCTTCGTGTACCATTCCGCCTTCATAGGTGCTCGCTAACAGCACTTGCCCCTACAGTCTGTTAAGGCTATATGGGGGATCTTTTATCTTTGTGTGTGTGCGTGTGTATGTGTTTCATGTGTTTTATGTGTATGTGTGTGTATGTGTTTCATGTGTGTATGTGTGTATGTGTTTCATGTGTTATATGTGTGTATGTGTGTGTATGTGTGTATGTGTTTCATGTGTGTGTATGTGTATATGTGGCCCCTCGGGATAGAGTCATCTTGTTGGGTGATTTCAATGCCTGAGTGGGTCATGATGCTGGCACCTGGTCTGGAGTGATTGGAGGGCATGGGCCAGATCAGCTCAATAACAACGGTAGGAGGCTGCTAGATTTTTGTGCAACCCATGGGCTTGTAATTACCAACACGCTGTTCCGGTATCGGCGCATCCACACATCATGGATGCATGCCGGGTCCAAGCAAGAACATCTGCTGGACTACATAGTGACGGACCAGCGGATGCGAGCCCATGTCCTTGACACCAGGACCTACCGTGGAGCTGATATGCCCTCTGACCATCGACTTGTCATCTGTAAGATGCGCCTGAGATTCTTCCGCTCCGGTGGTGGGTATACACCCAGGACCCCATTCCAACCTAAAGTGGCCTAGTCTCAGTTAGCTGATGAAAGTTGCAAGCGAGAATTCCATCATCGCCTGCGGCTGGGGTTGGCATCGTCCCCCACTCCTCCGCATGACGAGGGTAAATGGGCGAGGTTTAGGACTGTCACTCATGCAGTTGCATTGGCTGCTTTGGGTACGCGGTCCAGATCTCCCCAGAGACCCTGGCTGACAGAGGAGGTGTTCAGGATAGTTGAGAAAAAGCGACAGGCCCACTGTCATCGGCGACAGAATCCCACGTTAGAGAATGAGGAGGCTTACCGCAGCCTTCGCTCGGAGGTTCGGAGAGCCGTGAGGTGTTGCAAGGATGGGTGGTGGTCGCGGGTTGCTGAGGAAATGGAGTCTGCCTCCGTGGCCCGCGATCATAAATCTCTATTTAACTCCATCAAAAAAGAAACCTGCAGCGCCACACCTATTACCATCATTTGGGGAAAAAACGGTGATCCAATCTCCGACCCCCAGGAACAGGTTTGCAGATTTGCTGAGCATTTCTGTGAGGTCCTGGGGGAGGGAAAATCCCTCAGCCAGGAAAACATCGTGGCACAACGTGAGGATGACCCTGCTGAGGCTGCGGTGCCTCAAATATTGGAAGAAGTCACCCCCTGTGAGTGGCTGGCTGAGGTGCTATCTGTTGAGGAAGTACTGAAGGCGATCCGGAGTCTGAGACCAGGAAAGGCAGCGAGCAGAGATGATCTCCCAAGCGAAATGCTGAGGGAGGGTGGCGTTTGTGCACAGACTGCCCTATATGACATCATAACAACAGTCTGGACCACTGGACGGGTTCCGCAGGATTGGAAGGATGCCCTGGTGGTCCCCCCCTAAGAAGGGGGACCGCACAGACTATACCAACTACAGGGGCATCTCACTCCTCAGTGTGCCGGGAAAGGTCCTGGCAAGGATTATTCAACATCGCCTTGCCAGGCACGCTGAGGAGAGGCTTGCGGAGCCCCAATGCGGTTTCAGGAAAGGGCGGTCCTGCACAGATGCCATATTTTCTGTCCGTCTGCTACAGCAGAGGTGTAGGGAATTCCAGCAAGACCTACATCTCTGCTTCATTGACCTGGTCAAGGCCTATGATACCATCAGTAGGCCTGGGCTCTGGGTTGTTCTTCGTGCTTTTGGAGTACCTGACCCTCTGCTCACGATCATTAAGGACCTTCATGATGGTGAGCGGGCCCGGGTAAAACTACGTGGCCGGGAGTCAGAGCCATTCCCTGTACACCTTGGGATGCGAAAGGGATGTCCTCTGGCTCCCACATTATTTAACATCTATTTTGACCACGTAGTTCGTGAAGCCTTCAATAGCTGTACCGGGGGAATCTCCATATGGTACAGATATAATGGGAGGCTGATCGATGCCCGGGTGTGGTCAAGGGATGGCTCCCTATTGCTCAACCACGTTATGTATGCCAATGATTTGGTAATAGCTGCTCATTCAGAGGAGTTGGAGACGCTGCTGCTGAGACTGGGAGCGTGCTACTAAGAGATGGGGCCTTACCATCAGCCCCACCAAAACTAAGCACCTGCCTGGGTATTTTGTACCATCGGTCACTCCACCCCCACAACTCCCAATCGGTGATGGGGCAGTTATGGATAGAGTGGAGAGTTTCCCATACCCGGGCAGTGTGCTTATGACCGGCTCTAGTTTAACAGCAGAGGTCTCACTCCGAATCAGTCGAGCGGCAATATCTTTTCATTGGTTGCGTAACGCTGTGTGGAAGCTACCTGGTCTGTCGCTTCGCACTAAGCTTCAGGTCTTCTCGGCCACGGTCATTCCCTCGCTTCTCTACGCTTGCGAAACGTGGACCCCCCTAATGGAACATCTTCGCCGGTTAGAAACATTTAGGCTGGCCTGCCTACAATCCATCCTGGGTTTAACCAGACTAGATTGTCTGAGGAGCTCACAAATCCTTGAAAGATCTGGGCACGGTCCCATCGGTGAGCTCCTCCGGCAGGCAAGGCTGCGTTAGCTGGGTCATGTAGCCCGCATGCCCAGCCACCGCACGCCGAAACAGCTTTTGTTCGGCCGGATCGAGGGGGCTAAACGGGCGCAGCACTTGCTAGAGAAGAGATGGAGTGACGTGGTACAGGAGGACGTGGAGCTGAGTGGACTTGCCGATGACTGGTACCAGCGGTGTCAAGATCGGCCTCTTTGCAGTTGGAGGCAGTCGCCCTCCAACAACAACGGAGGGCGGAGGAGCGACGCTCACAACAACGAGCGGAGCGCCGGGTGGCTAGGGCACAGCAGGTTGGCACAGTGGTGCATCAGCCAGTCATCTCAGTCAGTCGACCCGTGGCACCTGGGTCTGCCCCGTGACCTCCTGCCAGCGGGCGTTCGACACTCCACGTGGCCTCAATGTGCACATGGCCTGGCACAAGCGTCGTGGTGACGTCACCGCCACTTAGTGGCGAATGGCGGTTGTTGTTGTATGTGTATGTGTGTATGTTTGTGTATGTGTGTGTATGTTTGTATGTGTGCATGTGTGTGTATGTGTGTGTATGTGTGTATGTGTGTGTCTATTTGTTTCATGTGTTTTATGTGTGTTTTATGTGTGTATGTGTGTGTATGTGTGTGTATGTGTGTGTATGTGTGTGTATGTGTGTGTATGTGTGTGTATGTATGTGTGGGAGGGGAGCGGTAGCGTTTTTATTTTCGTGCCGTTCCCCGTCTCTCGCTCGGCCGTAGTGGAGGAGGTGGTGGGGTTTTTGGTGAGGGGGGGGTTTGTAAATGGGAACGCGCCTCAGTCCGCTGGGCTGGGGGCGGCTCGGGGGGATGGAGGGGGGGCTCGGGGGGGCTGGGGGGGGGAGTGCTCGGCCCGCCGTGCCAGCACGCGCGGTCCGAGCGGCGGAGGGCTCGAGACGCAGCTGCGAGCGTCGGGGGCTGTCGGCGCGTCGTCCATCATCCGTGGCGCATTTTTGGCGATAATTTGTGTTTTTCCACGCTTGCCTGGTTGGTGTCCGCACGCGGAGGAAGGCGCTCCCCCCTCTTCTGCTGACCTTGCCGAGAGAAACACCAGCGAGCCGACGGCAACAAACGCCGCCACCGCCGCCGTCGTCGGCAAGACGAAGATTTGCTCACCGTGTGGGGGCGAGTGCTGCTCCCGTGAGCGAGGGGCACCCAGTACCACGCCCGCCCGCCTTTGTCTCCCAATTGGCGACGTTCACACACCACGCCTGGGTGGCAGTGCTTCGTTTGAGGCCGAGTCGACCCAGAGGGAGGCCCCGGGTCCAGGTTGTCGGTGGCCCGTGTGCCGGAGTGGAACTCGGCCCTCTGCCACCACAGCCACCAAAAGCGAGCGCTCCCGTCGACGCACCACCCGGACCCCGTCGCCAAACTCCTCCACGCTCGCAGTGCCTCCCCCGCGCGCTCGAGCTGCCGCAGAGGGAATCGTGAACTGGAACAACGCCTCTGGAGTATTTGGCCGCTGCTATGAATTTCCATGTCATGGCGACGACGATGATGATGATGACGATGATGATGACGATGATGATGATAACCAGCGCTTCGTTGAGCTGCTATCATTTGGGATAGCCAGGTCGCTTCTGAAAGAGAGCTTCGTAGCTTAGCAGTGGGCCTAACCTGGTCAAATAGGCCTAACCTGGTCAAATAGGCCTTACCTGGTCAAATAGGCCTTACCTGGTCAAATAGGCCTTACCTGGTCAAATAGGCCTTCCCTGGTCAAGTAAAACATTGTTTAGAGGTCGACCGCTCGCCGCGCGGACAGACCAGCATGGTGCACGAGGGGATGTCGGTGCACGGGACCACACACGGCCGCCTTTGTCTCCCGCGTGACGATTCTCACACTTCACAATGCAGTACGGTACTCATTGAGGCCGAGCCAACCTAGGGGAGGCCCAGAACCGGTTCAGTTGATCCTCACCGGTCCAACACCCCACCGGCACACGGTGGGGTGTTGTGGAGTGGATGCGCGGACACCACTCCGCACACTGTGGGTGACGGTGACGCTGCTGCTGGTGGTTAGGGCGCTGGTGGTTAGGGTGCTGGTGGTTAGGGTGGCGGTGAGGGTTGGTTAGGGTGGCGGTGAGGGTGGCGGTGAGGGTGGCGGTGAAGGTGAAGGTTGAGTGTACTTGTGTGTGCGTCGAACCTCTTCTCGCACCGTACGTAGCCAACCTCACGAATCGAAGGTGCCAGGGGAAGGACAACAAACTAAAGACAAAAAGCAGTTTTTAAAGAAACGACACTTTTATATATTTACGCACTCTAACCCAAAATAAACCTGGATTATGGATTAAAGAAACGAGTTCGTCGATCTAGACGATGATTTACAAGTGCACAGCTCCAGTGGCTTCCTAATATCGGAAGGAAGAGCGTTCCAGACGGCCGCGGAAGCGCGTCCGGAAGCGGCGCGGCGGCTCCTCTGGGTTCCGGTGAGAGCGCGTGACGGTGGTCGAGTGGCCGCCGTCTTCATCCGACTGCTGAGCCAGAAGCCGCCGCTGCCGCCGCTGCCATCGCCGCCGCCGCCGCGAGGATGATGGGAGTTGGCGTGATGGTGGTTTATGCTCCGTGACGAGATCAGCGCGGTGTTGTGGTTCATTGCTTGGAGAGGGTGACGTCCGATCAGGTCACAGGCAGCGGTGGAAAATCCACGTTTCTATGGCAAGAGCGAGGCCATCCAAAGAACAACAGCTGTTGACTTCTCCACACAAAGTGGCACAGCATTAATTTTGATGACTCCCAGGGGAGGGATGATGATGGGTTAACCCCCCTCCCTACACTGCACCCCCCCCCCCCCCCCAACCCCCAACCAGGAGTTGAACTCGCAACCTTGCGACCGCGGGCCGATGGTCGAGACTAACAAAGGAACGGCAGCCGAGGCAATGCACCGCGTCCCCGAGGGCTACGTGGGGGCGGACCGTCACATCATAGGATCGGCGAGACGTGGCAGTGGCGGCTTGGCGAGGCGTTCATCCAGCAGTGGATCGACCATGGCTGACGACGGCCGTGGCGGCGGCCGTGGCGGCGGACAGGCGGGCCGAGCGCCGCCAGGATGGACCCGGGGGTCACCGACAGGTAAAGTTGGCGGGTGACGGGCGGCATCCGTGCCGTCGTCACGGCAACGCGCTCCCTCCGTCTCCCTCTCGCCACGAGCGCCGAAGCCGGCACGGCGCTCCGCCGGTCGTTTGTCGTTGTCGTTGTTGTTGTCGTTGACAATGCTGGTGTCGTGTCGTTGTTGTTGTTGACAATGCTGGTGTTGTCACGCCCACGGTCGGCGCCCGGGGCAGCGACTCGACACGTCCGTCGATAACGCTTTGCCCCCCCCCAGAAAATGTAAACAAATCTCTACATCCATTTATCTCTCCATCAGTGGGTGCCGCTCAAACATCGCAGTTTGTAGTGTTGAAGGTCACCCACGCGTCGTCCCTGGCCGCTCCACTGAAGCCCGCTGAGCGTTCAATGGCAAAATCGCTCGATCCAGCGCTGGGTACTCGGCGGAGTTGAGAGGCGCGTGAACGGTGACCACGCACAGAGACACGCGTGAGAGGGAGGAGATTCGGTGAGAGAGAGAGGTGGGTGAGTGGGTGAGCGAGTTGGTGAATGAGTGGGTAGGTGAGTAGGTGAATGAGTGGGTAGGTGAGTAGGTGAATGAGTAGGTATGTGATTAGGTAGGCGAGCGAGGTGGGCGAGTGGGTGAGCGAGTTGGTGAATAAGTGGGTAGGTGAGTAGGTAGGCGAGTGAGGTGGGTGAGTGGGTGAGCGAGTTGGTGAATGAGTGGGTAGGTGAGTAGGTAGGCGAGTGAGGTGGGTGAGTGAGTTGGTGAATGAGTGGGTAGGTGAGTAGGTGAAAGAGTGGGTAGGTGAGTAGGTGAATGAGTGGGTAGGTGAGTAGGTGAATGAGTAGGTAGGTGAGTAGATAGGCAAGTGAGGTGGGTGAGTGAGTGAGCGAGTTGGTGAATGAGTGGGTAGGTGAGTAGGTAGGCGAGTGAGGTGGGTGAGTGGGTGAGAAAGTTGGTGAATGAGTGGGTAGGTGAGTAGGTAGGCGAGTGAGGTGGGTGAGTGGGTGAGCTAGTCGGTGAATGAGTGGGTAGGTGAGTAGGTAGGCGAGCGAGGTGGGTGAGTGGGTGAGCGAGTTGGTGAATAAGTGGGTAGGTGAGTAGGTAGGCGAGTGAGGTGGGTGAGTGGGTGAGCAAGTTGGTGAATGAGTGAGTAGGTGAGTAGGTAGGCGAGTGAGGTAGTTGAGTGGGTGAGCTAGTCGGTGAATGAGTGGGTAGGTGAGTAGGTAGGCGAGCGAGGTGGGTGAGTGGGTGAGCGAGTTGGTGAATGAGTGGGTAGGTGAGTGGGTAGGTGAGTGGATAGATGAGTAGGTAGGCGAGCGAGGTGGGTGAATGGGTGAGCGAGTTGGTGAATGAATGGGTAGGTGAGTGGGTAGGTGAGTGGGTAGGTGAGTAGGTAGGCGAGCGAGGTGGGTGAATGGGTGAGCGAGTCGATGAATGAGTGGGTAGGTGAGTGGGTAGGCGAGCGAGGTGGGTGAGCGAGTTGGTGAATGAGTGGGTAGGTGAGTGGGTAGGTGAGTGGGTAGGTGAGTGGATGAGCGAGTTAGTGAATGAGTGGGTAGGTGAGTAGGTAGGCGAGCAAAGTGGGTGAGTGGGTGAGCAAGTTGGTTAATGAGTGGGTAGGTGAGTAGGTAGGCGAGCGAGGTGGGTGAGTGGGTGAGCAAGTTGGTGAATGAGTGGTTAGGTGAGTGGGTAGGTGAGTAGGTAGGTGAGTGTGTAGGTGAGTGGGTAGGTGAGTAGGTGAGTGAAGCGGCAGAGCAGGAGGAGGAAGGGATACCGAGTGATTCGTTGCGAGAGAGAGGTAGGGAAACTAAAAACTATTTTTTATTTTACCAAGTAAGGCCCCACTGTGCAGTGTGGCTCTTTTTCAGAAGTGACCTGGCCACAACTGATAGCTCAACCAAGCGGCTTCTCATCATGACGTGGAAGTGTACAGCAGTAGCCAAAGTCGAAACACGTGACGTTGATTCTAAATGTGGGGGCAAAAACCGAAGGACCCGGAGAAAAATCCACACGAACACGGGGAGAGAGACACGCAGACTCCTAATATACAGCAGCAGCAGCAGCAGGCGTCAGGGTCGGGATCGAACCCACGACCTCCTGTACACCAGGCGAGGTAGTCAACATCTCCTAGCCACCGTGATGATGATGAGAGAGAGACACGCAGACTCCAAATACACAGCAGCAGGTGTCAGGGCTGGGATCGAACCCACGACCTCCTGTACACCAGGCGAGGTAGTTAACATCTCCGAGCCACCATGATGATGAGAGAGAGACACGCAGACTCCAAATATACAGCAGCAGGCGTCAGGGTCGGGATCGAACCCACGACCTCCTGCGCACCAGGCGAGGTAGTCAACATCTCCTAGCCACCGTGGCGCTAAGTAGGCGAGTGAGTTGGTGAGGAGTTAGGTACAAACGCTCATTGTCTGAAAACATCCGGACATATATAGCACCGCAGAGCTCGGACGATGTATGTTGAACTTCTTTTGCACCCTACGTAGCCAACCACGCTAATCGGAGGTGCGGGGGGAAGGATAACAACACGAAACACAAAACGCAGTTCTCAAGAAATTCGTTTTCAATCCACAGGCGCTGGCACTTAGGAGCTCCGCCAGGACTCGGCATGGGAGAGGTGGCGGCCCTCAACCAGCAGTGGACTGACGGGACGGCTCAGCGCGCACGCTCCGTGATCCCCGCGGTGGCTAGGAGACGTGAGATACCGCGCCTGGCACGCGGGAGGTCGCGGAGTCGATCCCGACCCTGACTCCTGCTGCTGCTGCTGCTGTATATTTGGAGTTTGTGTCTCTCTCTCTCTCTCTCTCCCACGTGGTCACTTGGATTTTTATCCAAGTCCTCCAGTTTTTCCCCGCACAGAATCAACGTCACACATTTCGAGGATTTGGACGCTGTCAATTTCCACATGATGATGATGATGATGAGTCACTTCGTTGAGCTATCGCCAGGTCGCCTCTGAAAAAGAGTTACTGTACACAGTGGGCCTTACCTGGCAACAACATAAAAACTGCCTCGTTGATAAATCGCCGCGTGGCAGGTTTTGTACAATCGGCGAGTTTTCCACAACCTCCTCCTCCTCCCAGGAGGTTTCCGCTCGGGTTGCCGGGGTCGGCGGAGCCGGTCGTCAAGGGAGACGCAGAGAGGGCGGCACCTCGCTGATCACCGCCGACCCCCCCCCCGGCCGCTCCCCAGAGGTCCCTCCGCCGCAGCGGGCGAATCGCACTCCCGCTCGACAGCGGGCGACATGAGGCTCGCTCGTCCGCCCCCCACCCCCACCGCCACCAATTTACGATCGCTCGGCCGAGCGACGCTAGGCTGAGGGAGCGAGAGGAAGGGATACGGTACACACGCACACACACACACGCCCCTATCCCCTCGGCTACGGCTCCTCCGTGCGGTTAAGCTAATCCTCACGTGCAATGAACCCCAGCGGTGTTCCCTTAGGGGGAGGTTTTGTCCACGGCCAACCCGGTCGCGTCCACCCACGTTGACACCGTGCCATGGGATGTTCTCGCCCGCAGCTCCGTCAGTTATCAACGGGAAGTGAGAGAGTCCCTTGCTGCTCATCTCACGTTTCACTGCCCTGCAGAGGCAATGGTGGAGATTCCACGTTTCTATGGCAGGGCGGAGAACTTATGCGTTGGACTAGCACTGTTGACTTACAACAACAACAACGGTGAGCATTCATTGACCCCGGAGGGGCTGATGGACTGAGTCAACCCCCAACCAGGATGTGAACTCGTGACCTTCTGACCACGAGTCTTTCGCCGGCGAGATGTTAACTCCCTTGGCCGGTATGCAGGAGGTTGTGAGCTTGATCCCGGCCCTGACGCCTGCTGCTGCTGTATATTTGGAGTCTGCGTGTGTCTCTCTCTCTCCCCGTGGCCGCGTGGATTTTTCTCTGGGTCCTCCGGTTTTTCCCTCCACATTTACAATCGACGCCACCACGCCTTCAGAGTATTTGGCTGCTGCTATCAATTTCCACGTGATGATGATAATGATGACGAGCCACTGTCGTTGAGCCATCATTTGTGATGGCCAGGTCGCTTCTGCCAAAGAGCTACACAGCTCAATGGGGGCCTTACCTGGCGGGACTCCACCCAAACCCCAACACACGGGCCTCCGGGTCTCCACGCTTTTCCCTAAAATCTCTGGAATCCCAAAGCTCCCGCGCCCAACTAAAAATCTACAGGGGGAGGGATGGAGGGGGGTGTGCAGGGCAATGGAAGTGCGCGTTGGACGCGTCTGGCACACAGCCACAGGCTCTTCGCGCCATCAATGTCACCGAGAGGGAAAGTGGAGAACGACGGGGGAATGATCACAAACAAGAAATAAAATGAAAACAGCAAACAAAAACAAGAAGGGCACAGGGGCGGTGACTCTCGCTGCCGGTCGCTCGAGCGGAACGGGGAGAGCGGGAGGGGAGCCCCTCCGCCACCAAAGATCCCCCGTATAGCCTTAACAGGCTGTAGGGGCAAGTGCTGTTAGCGAGCACCTATGAAGGCCGGAACGGTACACGAGGGGGTGGGTGGCCAGCACCACGCCCGACCGCCTTTGTCTCCCCAGTGGCAATGTTTACACACCGCACCAGGTACTCATTTGAGGCTGAATCGACCTAGGGAAGGCCCGGGACCAGTTCAGATAATCGTCACTGGTGTTGGTCGTGAGCGGGAATCGAACCCGTGTCGCCGGGTTCATAGCGCAGCGCGCTAACCGCTACACTATCGCTCCGCCACCACCACCACAACCACCACCATCACGGCAACCACCAAAACTACAACCACCACCACGACTACAACCACTGCCAACACAACTACACCGTAACCACCACAACCACCACCTCCAACACCGGAACCACAACCACCACCACAATCACCATCACCACCAGCACTGCCACCACCGGCACCACAACCACCACCACAATTACAACCACTGCCCCCACCAAAGACAAAATACAAAGATCCCCGTATAGCCTGTAACAGACTGTCGTGGCAAGTGCTGTTAGCGAGCACCTATGAAGGCCGGCACGGCACACGAGGGGGTGGGTGGCCAGCACCACGCCCGACCGCCTTTGTCTCCCCAGTGGCGATGTTTCCACACCACACCAGGTAATCATGTGAGGCTGAGTCGACGGGCGTTGGCCGTGAGTGGGGAATCGAACTCGGGTCGCCAGGTTCGCAGCGCAGCGTAGCGCCAACCACCGTGGTGGTGGCGGTGACGTAGCGGTGGTGGAGGCAGCAGCAGCAGCAGCAGCTGGTGTGTGGTGCGGCAGCGGTGGTGGTGGCTTAGCGGTGGTGGTGGAGGTAGCAGCAGCAGCTGGTGTGTGGTGTGGCAGCGGCGGTGGTGGTGTAGCGGTGGTGGCGTGGCGGTGGTGGTGGAGGCGGTAGCAGCAGCAGCAGCAGGTGTGTGGTGCGGCAGCGGCGGCGGCGGGGGCGACGCATTCCCTCGCGCGCGACCTCCGGCTCAACCCTGACCCCTGGGCGACCCCCCCCCCCCACCCGAGTGTGGCGATCGCGACACAAAGGGCCCCCTTGAAAGCGTGGGCGGCGGCGGCGGCGGCGGCGGCGGCGTGGGAGCTACGCGGGGCCGCGTCCAGAAATTACCGCGAGCCACTCGACCACCGTCACGCGCTCTCACCGGAACCCAGAGGAGCCGCCGCGCCGATTCCTGCCGAATTCTACCGCGGTGCGCGCGGAGTAACCGGACACCACCGGCGTGCACAATGCTCCCCGTTGTGTTCAACAGGGCCCTGTGCTCGAGGTGGGAGATCCGCTGCCAATAACACCTAGAAATCCACGGAGCATGCGGTGGAACAAGCCCGACTCTGCTGATGAGACCCAGAGAGTCGAAACCGGTTCGTTGGTTTGCACGTTTGAACTAGTACCGCCGCTGGGTTAATGTTGGAGTCCGGCTTATTACTGTTATTATGAATGCCACAAAACGTCAACGATTCACCATTCGCAGCCTCTCAACGTCGGTCGCGTGGCGGTTGTTTCACCGAACTTCACCACGCCGGTCGGTGTGGGGCCGGTGAGCACGGGGCAGGCGGAACGCCTCGGGAGAGGCCTCCGACCGGTTTGCACGGCGCTCGCCAACGCGGCCAGGAGTCGAACTCGGGTCACGGGGTTCACAGCACAGGGCGCTCACGACTCCCCCCCCACCATCCCCCCCCCCCTCCACCACCCCCACCTCCCCCCCCCCAACTCCCCCCCCCCCCTCACCACAGCCTCCCCCCGCCAGGTCGCCGGGTGCATTAGCAGGTATGATAATTACATCCGGAGACGGGGCGAGATTAGGATCAGTTCACATTCGGGATGTGGGTGCGGTGAGCGTGGCGGTAGAGGCAACGGCGTGGGGGAAAGATCAGTCGGACGGAATGACGGAGCCAGGTTGGAGGTGCTACGAGAGAGAGAGAGGAGGAGGTTAGGGGGAGAGGCGTTGCTCCCCCCATTGGAAGCCTTTCAGAGAAGGCCCAAGGCCTAGACTGGGGCAATTTTGAAAGGCACTGGCGGACGAATGAAGCAAAAGGGGTGAGAGATCCGTGCGGTGAAAATGAAGGGGAAGGCACGGGGGACAAAGTCTGGAAGAAATCCAACTGGGACAGGGGCCAGGGGACAGGGGACACCCCCCCGCCCCGCCGCTCTCGTGCAGAGGACCCAAGAAGAAGAATAATACGCCGCGTGCAATCGAGCACGTGACGACACGGAGACACGTGATGACACAGAGACACGTGACGACACAGAGACACGTGACAACACAGAGACACGTGACAACACAGAGACACAGAGACACGTGACGACACGGAGACACGTGATGACACAGAGACACGTGACGACACAGAGACACGTGATGACACAGAGACACGGGATGACACAGAGACACGTGACGACACTGAGAGACGTGACGACACGGAGACACGTGACAACACAGAGACACGTGACGACACAGAGACACGTGACGACACGGAGACACGTGATGACACGGAGACACGTGACGACACGGAGACACGTGACGACACAGAGACAGGTGACGACACAGAGACACAGAGACACGTGACGACACAGAGACACAGAGACACAGAGACACGTGACGACACAGAGACACGTGACGACACGGAGACACGTGGCGACACAGAGACACGTGACAACACAGAGACACAGAGACACGTGACGACCCAGAGACACGTGACACTGAGACACATAGACACGTGACGACACGGAGACACGTGACGACACAGAGACACAGAGACATGTGACGACACAGAGACACATGACGACACTGAGACACATAGACACGTGACGACACAGAGACACGTGACGACACAGAGACACGTGACGACACGGAGACACGTGACGACACGGAGACACGTGACGACACGGAGACACGTGACGACACGGAGACACGTGACGACACGGAGACACGTGACGACACGGAGACACGTGACGACACAGAGACACGGGATGACACAGAGACACGTGACGACACAGAGACACGTGACGACACAGAGACACGTGACGACACAGAGACACGGGATGACACAGAGACACGTGACGACACGGAGACACGTGATGACACGGAGACACGTGACGACACGGAGACACGTGACGACACGGAGACACGGGATGACACAGAGACACGTGACGACACAGAGACACGTGACGACACAGAGACACGTGACACGCCTCACCCTCCCGTTACGCCCCGAGAGGTTGACACGGGGAGGGAGGGAGGGGTGGGCCCGGGCCCCCCGGCAATGTCGGTGGAGACGTCAACGAGAGCGTCTTGTTCACTCGCGCCAAATTGGCGGCGCGGTCAAGATCGCGGCCGCGACGGAACGTTCACGAGCCAACGGGGCCGGTTTTCCTTCTCCCGCGTGCGAAACCCCCGCAGTGAGGAAATTCCCCCGAACCCGTACGCGGCACAGCCGTGCGTCGGGGTCCGTCCGCCCGCCGGTCGTCGGCGCGCGAGGAATTCACCGAATCGCGTTCGGCGGCGGCGTCGTCGTCGTCGACGAAGAGGAGGAGGAACGAGGCCGCGGCCGCCCCCCGCCGAGGAGAGCGAACAAGGCGGGGATGCGTCCCCCCCCCCCTCCCACCCCCTCCCACCCCGTCAACAAGGACGCGGAGGTTCAGGGGTTCTCAAAGGGCGGGCGTCAAGGGGAGACAATGACCGCTGCGAGGATTAAAGCTCGCGCCCGTTGCATTTGCTGCTATTGTCAAATGCTCAAAATAAAAAAAACATAAATTCGCAACGAGCCCCCCCCCCCCCCCGCACGCCCCTCGCCCAACGGGAACGTTTCACTGCGGGCCGCCACCTGCAGCTGCACGGGCACGCGGAGTTCAAACCTCGGCGTAATCACATTCACCGCCAGCTGTCTGGCACGCCCGGCGCACCGATATCGGGGACGTGACGGTTGGCACGGCGCCGCTCACGACGACGACGACGAGGAGGAGGAGGAGGAGGAGGAGGGGGGCTGAACGGCGGAGAGTGAGCGCAGCAGAAAAACAAAAAAGGGACCCCCGCTAGGGAGGAGGGGAAGGAGTGGGGGGGGGTGGCGGTACCTAAGCAGAAATTATTTTTGGTGTGCGTCACGTGATGAGGAACAGTGCCGTCGTGAGGGTGGGGGGATGTGTGGCAGCGGCTGGGCTGGGAAGGAACAGAGTCGTGGGGCTGGAGGTTGATGCTTTTGTAGGGTGGTGCCGATGCCTCTCGAGCGAGGGGGGGGGGGCGGGGGGGGGGGGGAGGGAGGGGGAAATGTCGAGTGCCGGCTCCGACAACAGACATTGCATTCTGGACAAGCCGGTTAATTGTTTCACAGTCGTGTGAAATAATTACACGAACAGACTTATTATAATTCAAATGGTATTTCGTTCCGCGTGCGATCGGAATGACGAGCTTCAATTGGCGTCTGCTGCACCCCCATTTCGTCGTCAACCTGTGGGCCCCCCCCCCCCACCCCCTTTGATCGAGTCGAGGCCCTCCTCTGATCGAGTCGGAGCCCTGGGCTCTCGCTTTGTTTGGTCTCGTGCTCAGAGGGACCCATCTGTCACCGAGTGTGGGGGCCTCACTCCCGACTGCCGGTAGCCTCGCACTGCATCGAGACAATTCATACAATCGCTGTAACTAAACGATGTTTTTATTTTACCAGTTAAGGCCCCAACTGAGCTATGCAGCTCTGTTTCAGAAGCCACCTGGCTACCACAAATGATAGTCCAACGAAGCGGCTTACCACCACCACCACCATCATCATCGTGTGGACATTTATGGCAGTAGCCAAAAAACGCGTGACGTCGATTCTAAATGTGGGGACTAAAGAACCGGGGGACCCGGAGAAAAATCCACGTGGCCACGGGGGAGAGAGACGCAAACTCCCAATATACAGAAGGCATCAGGGTCGGGATCGAACCCACGACCTCCTGCATACCAGGCGAGGTAGTTAACATCTCCTAGCCACCGTGATGCCCTCTTGCCCGTGTGGCAAAAGCAAACGGGGCAGACTTTCGGCACCCACCGGGGGGGGGGGGGGGGGGGGGGGGGTGGACCCGGGATGCCGGGCAGCTTCGGGGCAAGAGGGAAGAGCGCTCCGTCCCGTGCCCACGCCAGCCACAGCGAGGCCGTCCGAATTCATTAAAACTCCACTCCATTAAGAGCCCAATTGTGGCCTGAGGTTTGTGTTCCCAGGGCCCCTCGTGCTGCAGCAGGGCTAATACAGATTTATCGATCAATCGGCACTTCCCATGCAGCCCGCATCGCTGCAGCCTCCGCCTCCTCCTCCCCCCCCCTCCTGCTCCCTTGCTCTTCCTCCCCTCGTCCTCGCTCTGCTCATCCTCCTCATCTCGTTCCCCACCTCCTCCTTCTCATCGCCCTCGAGCCGGCCCGGCCCATTCCGCCAGCTCCCGTCCGCGGGGCCGGCTGCCCGCATGCTTGAGAGCGATCAGAAGCAGCCACGATCCATCCACTGTTGGATTAAGGTCCTGTCTCGCCCCCCAAGCCATCGCCACCTCTCGCGCGATCTCGCGAGTCCATTTTAAACGCTCCGCGGAGGATACCCGGACGCCCAGCGAAGGGAGGAGCTCGCGAACGTCGCCGCCGGTGGCCGTGCCGGCGCCGCGTGCCACGAGGACAACACCCGCCCCCCCCTCCCGCGCACGTCGATCGCGATCTCTCCGCTGCTGGATGGAATGCCCCCCCTCCCCCCCCCCCCCCGCCACCACCTCCCTCTCCTCCGAGCCGTCGCGGCGTTCCGCCCGGAGCCTGCAACGCCCTCGCGCCAATTTCACCGCTCCGGCCGCCTCTCCCGGCGTCCCCTCTCGGCCGTCGGCCACCGTCGCCTCTGGCCGCGACTCACGCCAAACGACGTCGTTTTGTGACGCGCGGGTGGGGTGGAGGGGTGGGGTGGAGGGGGTGGAGGGGGGGGTGGAGGGGTGGGGTGGAGGGGTGGGGTGGAGGGGGTGGAGGGGTGGGGTGGAGGGGTGGGGTGGAGGGGGGGGTGGAGGGGGGGTGGAGGGGCGGGGGCCGTTCTCCCACCCGCTCCTCTATCTGCCTCCCTGTGTAACCGCCGGCGTCATGTCTCCCAGGTGCACCTCTCCTTCCCCCGCAGTTTTCGTTCCGCTTTTGCCCGTCGAGCGCCCGCGCGCGAATTTCCGACCCGGCCCCGCCACAGCAGGAATCGGGCGAACGCCGCCGCCCTCTCCCTCGCTCCCCCTGGGGTCACGCGGGGGTCACGGAGGGGGTCGCGGCGGTGGCGGCGCGCGGAGGGGTTAATCTGTGGGCGCGGCGCGTCTCGTTCAGACGGGCCTGACAACGCACCTCCGTGCGAGGCCACATTAGCGGGGCGGTGTAATTGAATGGGAAATGCTGTTTGCTTGTTAATGGTGCCACCCACAGCTCAGAATATTGCTTTTGCCAAAGGTGTTAATGACCTCTCCTTTCCGCTTTGGTGATTATCACCTTCTCATGTCTCCTCGAGGCACCGAAATTAAAAGGGCTGCGATGCCTCTCTCTCTCTCACTCTCTCCTCCCTCCCTCTCACTCCCTCCCTCTCACTCTCTCGCAACAAGAAAACTTTTTTAGATTATTCGTTTTTTTGCGGTGACGTGGCTCGAGGCTTTCAATAATTGATGAGGTTCATCAGATCGGCTCGCGCCGGTTCACAATCGTCAGCGATGTCGCAGCGATGGTGACGGCGACGGCCTCCCACCCCCCCACTACCCCCCACCACCACCACCACCCACACCCACCCCCCCCCCCAAAAAGAAAACCACTCAAATATTATTTTGCTCGCGCGACGAGCGATGATGAAGATGGCTCATCAAGCGCAGGGGGAGGATGGAGGGACTGGCTGATTGCGACAGCGACACGCGGATGGGGGGGTGGGGGGGTGTGGGGGGTGGGGGGTGGGGGGGAGGTGAGCGCGGTTGGGGAGGTGCAGACAATGTCATCTCATTATGTCGGCGGGCGTGCAATTTGTGCCGCAGAGCGTCGGGGGTTTTTTTCCTTTTTCCCTCCTCGCCGACGCCGCCACTGCCGTGACGAGCGGCGGCGGCGGCGGCGGCGGCGGGGCCCCGGCACGCCGCGGGTTGTCAATTAACGGTGACAATTATGGCGAGGGACCGGCACGCGGAGGCGCGCACGCCACCGGGAGGGCTCGGGCTCGGAGAGAGCGACACACGGCATGACGAGCCGGCGACAGTGGTGGTGGTGGTGGTGGCGGTGATGGTGGTGGTGGTGGTGGTGATGGTGGTGGTGGTGATGGCGGTGGTGGTGGCGATGGCAGTGGTGGTTGGCGATGGTGGTGATGGTGATGGTGGTGATGGCGATGGTGGTGGTGATGGCGATGGTGGTGGTGATGGCGGCGGTGATGGCGGTGGTGGTGGCGGTGGTGGTGATGGCGGTGGTGGTGGTGGTGATGGCGGTGGTGGTGATGGCGGCGGTGATGGTAGTGATGGCGGCGGTGATGGTGGTGGTGGCGATGTTGATGGTGGTGATGGCGGGGGAAAGGGGCAGGGCTCCCGTTTGCTTGGCTGGTTCAAGGGTCAGCTGATGAACCGGCTGCAGGCGCTGGTGCCGCCAGTGGTCCGTGCCATCGGGGAGGGTGGGGGGGAGGGGGGGAGCTTCGTGCCTCTACAGCACGGAGGCATTAGGCTGGCGGTCCCCCACCGTGTTGGTACGTCGGCCCCCCAATCACGGCCGTCTGTTCCCGTGCCCCCCACCCCCCCAACCCCCACCACCCCCCACCCGAGCTGCAAACACCCCAACTCACCACCAGGGCACCGCGCTACGGCGGGAGGTCGGGAATGGAACCCGGCGACCCGGGTTCCATTGCCGCTCACGGCCACCAACACCAGTGACGCTTACACGGTGTGACACAATTTCTGCTCCTGGGTAGTAAGTGTTATTTCGTAATTGCTTCTGCCTAAAATGTATAGAAAATGGCTATTATTCCCCACAAACTTTGCTTTTGTGACCAGGACAGTGATATTTTGAAATGTACCTATTTTAAATGAGAAAACGGGCGAATGTGTGTCTTTTCGTTCACATAAAGTCAGAAAAAAACAACATATGAATCAAAATGTACATGTATTTATACTGAATTACTTAAAAAATTTACTACAAAAGATTTAGAAGTGAGTAGTTTTTCGAGATAATTATCTGAACTGGTCATGGCCCTCCACTAGGTAGACTCAGCCTCAACTGAGTACCTGGTACGGTGTGTAAACATCACCACTGGGGAGACAAAGGCGGCCGGGCGTGGTGCTTGCCACCCACCCCCTCGTGTACCGTTCCGGCCTTCATAGGTGCTCGCTAACAGCACTTGCACCTACAGTCTGTTAAGGCTAAACGGGGGATCTTTGTATATTTGTGTGTGTTAGTAAAGGCATTTGGTTTCGCATTGTCAACAGGGAGATTTATCTTTACTTCACACATCCCGTCGGCCACGTGGCCTCCCTGGAAGCGTGTAACGCTGCATAACGAGCAAAACACTCCAGCGTGACGAGCGAGCAACTTTGGCGAGCGAGCGACTTTGGCGAGCGAGCGACAAATCCAACGGGGAGCCTCCACGGGGAACCCGGCCTCGCCACGCCACCGGCCGCGAGCTTACGGCGAACTTGGCGCGATCGGCGAGAGCGAGGAGGGCGCTCCACCAAAACCCCGAATATTCTCGCGGGGGGGGGGGGGGGCGGAGAGGGACGGTCTAGCACGCGACCGCGACGGCACCGGCGACGGCTGGGGCCAACTGCACTTGTATCCGTCCAATTTCCCGCACCTCAGATCGGCCACGGTTGCGAAAGTTCAACATGCATACAGGACAAAGACTCGCACAGAGACCCATAGACTCACCACACAGAGACCCAAAGACTCACCACACAGAGACCCAAAGACTCACCACACAGAGACCCATAGACTCACCACACAGAGACCCAAAGACTCACCACACAGAGACCCAGAGACTCATCACACAGAGACCCATAGACTCACCACACAGAGACCCACAGACTCACCACACAGAGACCAACAAACTCACTCACACAGAGACCCACAGACTCACCACACAGAGACCCACAGGCTCACCACACAGAGAACCATAGACACACCACACAGAGACCCACAGACTCACCACACAGAGACCCACAGACTCACCACACAGAGACCCAAAGACTCACCACACAGAGACCCATAGACACACCACACAGAGACCCACAGACTCACCACACAGAGACCCACAGACTCACCACACAGAGAACCATAGACTCACTCACACAGAGACCCAAAGACTCACCACACAGAGACCCACAGACTCACCACACAGAGACCCAAAGACTCACCACACAGAGACCTATAGACTCACTACACAGAGACCCATAGACTCACTCACACAGAGACCCAAAGACTCACCACACAGAGACACACAGACTCACCACACAGAGACCCATAGACTCACCACACAGAGACCTATAGACTCACCACACAGAGACCTATAGACTCACCACACAGAGACCCAAAGACTCATCACACAGAGACCCATAGACACACCACACAGAGACCCAAAGACTCACCACACAGAGACCCACAGACTCACCACACAGAGACCCACAGACTCACCACACAGAGACCCACAGACTCACCACACAGGTGGGAGAGGTGGGCGAGTAGGTGAGTGAAGCAGGTGAGCAGGTGAAAACATCTGGACCGTCGAGCCTGTATGTACGTATGTACCGTACGTAGCTAACCGTGCTAATCGGAGGTGGGGGTGAAGCACACGAAACTAAGCACGAGAAGCAGTTCGCGAGAAACGAGTTCCCACTCGAGATGATGGAGAAGTTCACGGCGCCAGCGGCAGCCTAACATCAGAAGGCTGCAGAAGCGCAACGCTCGCATCCAGCTGCCGGACTCATTTTCACACTCCGGACCCGAGATGCCGTCGCGTGCCGGGCACGGGAGCACGGCAGGCTGCGAGACAGCAAGGGGAAGGCGATTCAGGGAGTGGAGCACAAGCGGGACGGAGGGAGGGGAGGGAGGAAGTCGAACTCGGGGTCGCCGGATTCGTAGCGCGGCGCTGCTAACCGCTGCACCACCGCTCTCCACACACACACGCACACACGCGCACACACGCACACGCGCGCGCTCCTCTCACCTTGGCTACGAGTTCTTCCCGTTATCAGCAGACGTCGCCCGCTGGCCACCGCCGCCGCCGCCGCCGCCGCCGCCACCGCCGCTCCTGCCGTGGTGAGCACGGGTCCTCGTCAGCTTGACGGCGCGGCCGCCGCCGCCGCCCCCGTCTCCGTCACCCGACCCCCGCCTGCACCCGTCGCCGCCCCTCCCCGGCAACGCCGGCGCCGCCTCCGCCGCCTCCGCCGCCTCCGCCGCCTCCGCCGCCTCCGCCGCCCCTTCGTTCCCGCCACCCGGCGCCGCTTCGGCGCCGCCGCCGCCGCCGTCGCCGTCGTCGTCCGGCGCGGCCGGCGCGGGCGGCGCCCTCCCTCGCGCCGCCCACTCCCGCAGCCGCTCCTCCGACACGCCGGGCAGGTCGCCCACCTGGAAGCCCAGGTGGGACTCCAGGTGGCCGACGTAGGCGGCGGGCGTGCGGAACTGCAGCGCGCAGCCGGCGCAGTAGAACACCGGGTGGTCCGTGTCCATGTGCTTGAGGAACTTGGTGCCGCCGCTCTTCTTGATCTGATACTTGACGTTGGCCAGCCAGTGGCTGATGGTGGTGACGCCGACGCCCGTCAGCCGGGCGACGCTGGCGCGCGCCTTGCTGCTCAGGTCCGGCACGACGTACTTCCCGTCCCCGCTCCGCCGCAGGCCGGCCACCAGCTGCGCCTGCAGCAGCAGCAGGTGCTGCGGGTTCCAGCTCGACTGGCGCCCCTTGCGCTTGCGCCCGTTGGCCGGGTCGTCCGCCTCCTCCGCCGCGCTGCTGCCGCCGCTGCCGCCGCCGCTGCCGCCGCCGCTGCCGCCGCGGCCGCCGCGGCCGTCCGCGTCCGACCTCTCCGAGCCGGTGCTGGACGGGGCGCGGGGCGGCTTCGGCGGCGGCTGGCGCCCGGGCGCCGGCGCGACGCGGCCGTCCGCCTGGCCGTTGGCGTCGCCCTTCGCCGACTTGGTGAGGTCGATGGGCTGGTCCGACGACCCGCCTCCGACGCCGGCGCCGGCGCCGTCCTCCTGCCGCCGGCGGTGCCGGTAGAACGACGCCTCGAGCGGCTCGGAGCTCCGCGCCTGCGCGGGCGGCGTGGCGGCCACCAGCTTGTCCAGCAGCCCGCTGCTCATCTTGTACAGCATGGAGATGGGGTCGGTGACCGGCGCTGTCGGCTTGGCCACTTTGCCCAGGTGGGCATTCATTACCGACTGCAGCGCGCTCAGCGGGTTCACCGACGCCTTCTCGGGCGGTTGGTAGCAGCTCACCGCCGGAAAACACTTGCCCTTTTCTCCGGCGGCGGCACCGCCGGCGCCGCCGGCACCGCCGGCACCACCGGCACCACTGGCACCGCCGGCACCACTGGCACCGCCGGCACCACTCGCACCACCGGCGCCCGCCTCCTTGTGAGCGTTCCTCGAGGCGTCCCTCCTCTTGGCCGACGCGCCGTCCCCGTGCCTGTGGCTGCCGCCCCTCGCCGAGCTCCGTGCCCTCTTCACGTCCGGGCCGCCCTCGCTTTTCACCGCGGCCGCACCGGCGGCGCCGGCGGGGGGCGCGGCGACGAGCGGCGACTTTACCCGCGCGCGCGTCCGGCTCTCCTCCGCCTTCTGGATGTTCCCCGACACCTTCTTCACCAGCTCCTCCATCGCGTGCACCTTGCTGCGTGGCGCCGGCCGCGCACTCGCTCCGCCGGCCCCCGGCTCCGGCGCAGCCACTACGGCTGTCGTCGTCGGCGCCGGCTGCTGCTGCTGTTGTGGCTGCTGCTGCTGCTGTGGCTGCTGCTGCTGCTGCTGCTGCTGCTGCTGTTGCAGCTGCTGCTGCTGTTGTTGTTGCGGCTGCTGCTGCTGCTGCACGGTTGCGCTGTGCTGCTGCTGCTGCTGCTCCACCTTCGGAGCGAGGAGCTCCTTGGCCGGCTCGTCGGGCCGGCCCGGCCGCACCAGCCCGGGGATTTGGTAGGCGGCATGGATGCTGGGGTAGCCGCCCCAGCTGGGAGCGCCGTTCTGCGCCTTGTCGATGGCCGACGACACCATGCTCTCGAGCGACTTGAGGATGTCGCGTCCGGCTGCGGCGCCGCTGCCGCCGCCCAGGTCCTCCTCGCGCAAGTACCGCGAGAACGGCTCCCCCTCCCCGCCCGTGCGTCCGCCGGCGGCGCTCCCCCGGCCGCTCCCCTCTCTCGCGCCCTTTCCGCCGCCGCCGCCGCCGTCTTCCCTGCCCGCCGCTCCGCGCGAGGCCTCGTCCGGCATCCGCCGCGCCGCCGCCGCCGCCGCGGCCGGGTCCTTGGCGGGCGATGCCGCCGGCGGCGTCGGGACCGGCGAGCTCGGGGGGCTCCCCCCGCCGGCCGCCGGCGCTTCGCGGGGGCCGCCCCCCACGGGCGACGCCCTGCGGGCGGCGGGGCAGCGCGGCGACGGGGACGCCGGGGGCCCGTTGGGCGCCCGCTGCGGGGACGGCAGCGGCCCGGGGAGGGACGCGGACGGGGAGGCCGGAAGCTTGGGGCGCGGCTCCGTCGTGGCGGGCGCCGGCGGTTTGTGGCCGGCGGCGCCGGCGGCGCCGGCGGCGGTTGGCACGGCGACGCTGCTAGGGAGCAGCTGCACCGCCTGCACCTTGGCGTCGTGCGCCGGCGGCGGCGCCGGCGGCTGCTGCTGCTGCTGCTGCTCGAAGGCCACGTGCTTGCCCTTCTTGAGCGCGGAGCTGGTGACCTTGAGGAAGTGTCCCGTCACCATCATGTGCGCCGTCAGCTGCTGCAGCGTGTCGTGCGAGCTGCCGCACTCCATGCACTTGAGGATCTGCGACTTCTTCGCCTCGAACTGCCACGCGTAACTCGCGCCGTTCTGGTAGCCGCACCGGCTGTTCGACGGCATTCCCTGCTGCCCCGGCTTGGCCTTTCCCGCCGGCGAAGCGCGGTCGGAGGACGGCGCCGACCCGGCGCCCTTGCGCTCCGATCCCGCGTCGCCGGGGAGGTGCCCTTCGGCCTGCGCCTTCTTCTTGACGGCCTGGCCAGGCCTGGCGGCGTGGCCGGCGCCGGCACCGGCGGCAGACGAGAACGGCTCCTTGAGCGGCAGCTTCTGGTAGTGCTTCGTGCGGATCATGTGCACGCTGAGGTCCTGCAGCGACTCGAATGAGTGACCGCAGCACATGCACTTGAGCACCTTCTGCGCCTCCTGCTCGCTCTCCATGTCCACCAGCGAGCGCTTGCGCGCCTTGGACCAGCGGCGGTCGCGGTCGACGTTCTCGTCGCGGTAGTGGCCCGTCTCGCTCATGTGCACCGTCAGCTGCACCAGCGTGTCGTACGCGCCGCTGCAGTCCTTGCACCGGAACTTGCTGGCGCCCGTCGCCGCCGTCGGGCTTGGCCGACCGCCCGGCGCGTGCGCCGCCGCACGCGCCGCGCCGGGCCCCCCGGTCCCCGCGGACGACGCCGACGACGACTCGGCGTGCTTGCCGGGAACCCCGGCGTGCTGCTGCATAGTCCGGGCCACCGCCGCACGGTGCCAGTTGAAGGCGCCGCCGCCGCCGCCGCCGGTGCCCCCCCCGCCCCCGCCGCCGTATCTGTCGGCGTTGACGCCGCTGATCGCGCCGCCACCGCTGCCGGATTTGCCGAGCGCCGGCGGGCCGTGGCTGTAGCCCACGGTGGACCAGTAGGGGTGGGAGAGCAGGCTGGCGTAGATGGCCTTCATGTGCGCGAAGCTCTCCCGCGCCAGGCCGCTGTCGGCGCCGTTCTCCTTGCGCTCGCCGGGAGGCGCCGGCCGCTTCTCCCCGAGCGACGGCGCCGTCCTGCCGGCGTCGCGCGCCCGGGGCTCGGCCTCCGTCCGCCCCTTTTTCTCGTCACCGCGGTCGGAATTCGCCGGGTCCTCGGCGCCGGAGGCCGCGGCGCCGCCGGCCTCGCCGGCACCCGTGTCGGTCGAGTCTTTGCCGAGGGGTTTTGCCGGCGCTGCCGCCGCCGCTACCGTGTCACCGGCTCGCTTCAGGCAACCGTTGCAGTCCTCGTCCGTCCGGGGAGGATCGGCTCCTCCTCCGCCACCTGCCGGCGCCGGCGGCGCCTCGGGCAGCTCCGAGGCAGCGTCATCTTTGGCGCCCGAGTCGCTGACCTCCGACCTCTCCTCATCCTCTCCGTCATTCCCAGATTGCAACAGCTCATCCTCCGACAGGAACGCTGGGATACAAGCAAATGCGGCGGGGGGTTGGGGGTGGGGGTCATTTGATTGATCGATAGATTGTGCGTGCCAAAATGTCACAGTGCTCATCGGAGGTACGGGGGAAAGACAACAGAACTAAACGCAGTTACGAAAAAAATTATAGGTGATTTACCCTTTCTGGCAATAAAACAGAGTTATGTTCAAGATGTCCAAACACCAAATATAAACTTTTTGCAAGGAATCAAATTACTGCATTGACCACACACACAGTACGTGTGGTGAGCATGCAAACCAACGTGCTCCGATAATATACTTGCATTGTCTTTGAAACTGATTGGTCTCCACCGGAGGCAGGCATCTTTCGGGCCTAGTCTCACCAGTATCAGAACCTAAACACACACGGTGGCTAGGAGATGTTCACTCCCTGGCCCGGCGTGTCTCTCTCCCCGTGGTCGCGTGGATTTTTCTCCGGCCCTCCGGTTTTTCCCCCTCCACGTCTAGCATCGACATCACGCGCCGATGATGAGAAGCCACTTTCGCTGAGCTATCGTTTGCGATGGCCACTTCGCTTCCGAAAAAGAACCGCACAGCTCAGTTGGGCCTTCCGTGACTGCTATAAATGTTGCCGGTTTAAGTTCTGGCCATTTACCCTGCAGGTCCTGTTTATCGCCTGCCCTCCCTTGCACAGGGGTGGCGCATTGCGACCTACGGATGAAATGCGCCGCTTGGCACGTGAAAATTATTGTTGTTGTCGTCGCCGCCGCCGTTGTTGTGCGGCGACACGGTAAGCACCGCCAACGCCGACACGTTGCCAGGGGGATCGCGGACGCATTGTTTACGGCCGACGGCGATCCGTCAACATTTACACGGGCGTAAGTGGAAAAAAAAATGAATTATCCCAATCCCGTAACGACAGCGCCGGAGAGAGAGAGCGACTGCTTTGAGAAATGATTTCCCATTGTACCACGGGCCGGCCAATTATGCAAATCAGACATTTAAATTCTATTTCAATTAAGTCATTTACCAAAGCGGCAGGAATGTCATTAGAACCTTGCTCGTTGTAAAGGAAGTGGGTGGGGCAGGCGGGCGGGTGGGGCAGGCGGGGGAGCAAAGCGGGTGGGGCAGGCGGGTGGGTGGGGCAGGCAGGTAGGGTAGGTGGGGGAGCAAGGTGGGGGAGCAAGGCGGGTGGGGTAGGCGGGCGGGTGGGCGGGCATGGCCGTTGTGTAGTTTATTGCCGGGCTTCGTTATGACCGGTGCCGTTATGTAACACGGTGCTGGGAGCATCGCAATGGCGCGTTAAATAATAATAAAATGACGGAACATCGCTCTCACTCGAGCTCCCCCTCCCCCCCCGGCACACCACGTCACCCGGGCCGGACCACTCCGAAGTTTTCGCTCCCGCGTGCCAGTGGAGCATCTTGGTGGGAGTGAAGTTCAGATGCCGCTCTCTCCAACGGACCCCGCCGGGTCGCCCGGACCCCCAACGCGTGAAATGTTTGCGGAGACGCGAGCCGTGCGCGGGGCACAGCCTGGCGCAGGCAGCTCCCCCCCCACTGCCCCATCCACCAACCCCCCCCCACTGCCCCATCCACCAACCCCACCCCCACCCCCCCATGCCGTGCACATTTATATCAAACAATTCGATTTTGCGGGTAAAGACCGACACGATTCATTCATCACTGATCAATCAGCAGGCCCCTCCCCCGCACCCCTCACCACCAGCACCTCTGGTGGTGGCGGCCACGCGCAGGACGCGGTGATGAGTGGCCTCCGGCCTCGCCCGCCGGAGAGGCCTCGGATGAACGCGGCGGCGGCGTTCAGCCGGGGCCTAACCCCCGCCCCCCAGCTACGACCACGCCAAGCCCTGCCCCTATCACTGCCCCTATCACTGCCCCCATCACCACACCATTCCTATCACCCACCCGCTGCTGCCGCTGCCATAGCGGCGCCCCCTTCTCGTTACGTGAAGACTAATATTACTGCCGCCTTTACGGAATGCGATTCGCATTCCCGCTCGATCATTTGGCGTAGTTTCTGGGTTTAAAAAAAAAAAATTCACCGGCGTCGCCCTCGGGAAAACCGCAGGGTCACGGGGGTCAAGCCCAGGGCACCGCGGTGGCTAGGAGATGTTGACTACCTCGCCTGGTTTTCAGGAGGACGTGGGTTCGATTCCGACCCTGACGCCTGCTGCTGTATATTTGGAGTTTACGTCTCTCTCTCTCCCTCTCTCTCTCCCCGTGGTCGCGTGGATTTTTTTTCTCCGGGCCCTCCGGGTTTTTCGCTCCACATTTAGCATCGACGTGACGCGTTCAGAGTATTTGGTTGCGGTGCATTTCCACGCAACGACAAGCCACTTTGCTGAGCTATCATCTGTGATAGCCAGGTCGCTTCTGGAAAAGAGCGACAGATAGCTCGGTGAGCCTTAGCTGGTAACATAAAAAAAACACGATTTCCTGGCTCATGGCCAGATTATGATAGTACAGCAAGCGGGTTTACATTCCCATCTGTACGAAGATTCAGTGCCCCCATCCCCGCCTGCCGCTACGCGGTTCACGCTCCCTACCGTCTCGCCGCGACGCGTCCTGCCCACGGCCCCGCTTTTGTGTTCCGTCATAGTTTGGGTAACGTCATCAACCTGTGCTTCCCCTCTAATCCACGTCTTTACCCCCCCCACTCTCTCTTTCTCTCTACCCCACACGATCTAATCCCGAGCGTGCGCCGACAGTCCACTACACCGGAGTTTAATGAATTTTCGAGTTTCGTTTGATTTGTTACGCGGGACGATTTGTTGGGGTCTCGTGCAGCTGGTCGCCCGGGATATCTTATGCGGGAGCAGCAGCAGCAGCAGCAAAGACCAAGGCGGTTAGTGAGTTTAAAACTCAGTAGGCTGTCACGACCACTATTATCCATGAAGGAGGCTTTTTTTGGGTTAGATGGCGTAAATATATAAATGTGACGTTAAGGCCGCCGCCACCACCCCACACAGCCGATTAGTAAGGTTCGTCACGTAAATAAAACGTGCCAATTCGTTACGAGTCCAGCCGCACCGGTTGGGCGTTGCAGAGTAAAGCCACGACAACGTTGACAATTCGAGTACCCTGGCGCCACGCGATCTAACCCAAAAACAGAAAAGCCTCTACCAAAGACAAAGACGTCGACATTGCAGAGAAGGAGCGCAGCGAAGCCCTTCAGGACGATGTTTCTGTTTTTTTTACTGGCCGTCAAAAGCGAACCACACGAGAATGAATCGTTCAAACAAATAAAAATACCCAGTGGGCAAATATGATGAGAGCGGGCGGTGCCACGAGAAAAAACGACGCTCGGCACAGGCGCAAGCGAGCTCCATATTTGAGTCTAACGGCGACACGCACCACGCACGAGTCGAATCAGACAGCGCGTTTGGGAGCAAGAGGCGCCAGTGAGGTGCAAGCGCAAGTCAGAATATAACAAGACGCACACACTTTTATTTTTTAACACGTAATGGTTATTACCATGTCATAGATCATTGCTCCGGGTAGCGAGAACACGCGGGGGGTGGGCGAGGGAGAGCTGGTGGTGGTGGTGGTGGTGGGGGGGTTTCCGTGGTAACAGACCAGAGTGGCGGAGACTCGGGAGACTCGGAACGATCATCGGTGACACCACATCGCCCGTTTACGGGAGACACGGAACCATCATCGGGGACACCGCATCGCCCGTTTACGGGAGACTCGGGGTCATCATTGGGGACACCGCTTCGCCCGTTTACGGGAGACTCGGGGTCATCATCGGGGACACCGCTTCGCCCGTTTACGGGAGACTCGGGGTCATCATCGGGGACACCGCATCGCCCGTTTACGGGAGACACGGAACCATCATCGGGGACACCACATCGCCCGTTTACGGGAGACTCGGAGTCATCATCGGTGACACCGCATCGCCCGTTTACGGGAGACTCGGGGTCATCATCGGGGACACCGCTTCGCCCGTTTACGGGAGACTCGGAGCGATGCCTCTCCTCTCTCAGAGGCGCGCGTCTGATTGGCACGGTTGGCTACGTGCGGTGCAAAATAAGTTCAACATGCATACAGTCACGACATCCGCCACTTTTATCGGCCATGAGCGAGAATCAAACTCGGATCGCCGCTCCTCGTGCACACAAGCACACACACCTACACGCACAAAGTCAAAGATCCCCCGTGTAGCCTTGACAGACCGTAGGGGCAAGTGCTGTTAGCGAGCACCTCTGAAGGCCGGCACGGCACATGAGGGGAGTGGGTGGCACCACGCCCGGCCGCCTTTGTCTCCCCAGTGGCGATGTTTACACACCGCACCAGGTACTCATTTGAGGCTGAGTCGACCTAGGGAAGGCCCGAGACCGGTTCAGATAATCGTCACTGGTGTTGGCCGTGAGCGGGAATTGAAGCCGGGTCGGTGGGTTCAGAGCGCAGCGCACTAACTGCAACACTATACACACTCACGCACACAAACAAACACAAACACACACCGACACACCCACACAGACAGACACATACAGACACCCACACAGACATACAGACACCCACACAGACAGACAGAGACAAAGACAAAACAAAGATCCCCCATATAGCCTTAACAAGCTGTAGGGGCAAGTGCTGTTAGCGAGCACCTATGAAGGCCGGAACGGTACACGAGGGGGTGGGTGGCCAGCACCACGCCCGACCGCCTTTGTCTCCCTAGTGGCAATGTTTACACACCGCACCAGGTACTCATTTGAGGCTGAATCGACCTAGGGGAGGCCCGGAACCGGTTCAGATAATCGTCACTGGTGTTGGCCGTGAGCGGGAATCGAACCCGGGTCGCCAGGTTCATAGCGCAGCGCACTAACCGCCACACCACCGCTCCCCAGACAGACAGAGACACACACACAGACACAGACACACACACAGACTGACACACACACACACACAGACACACACACACAGACACACACAGACAGACACCCACACAGACACACACACACAGACACCCACACAGACACACACACACAGACACCCACACAGACAGACACCCACACACACACCCACACAGACACACACACAAACAGACACACACACACAAACAGACACACACACACAGACAGACACACAAACACAGACACACACACACACAGACACACACACAGACACACACACACAGACAGACACACAGACACACACAAACAGACACACACAAACAGACACACACACAGACACACACACACAGACAGACACACAGACACACACAAACAGACACACACAAACAGACACACACACACAGACACACACACACAGACACACCGCGGCACGCGCCACACACATGCATCCCGCCCGCCCGCCCGCAGTTTGCACCGCGCCAGGTCGCTGGCGGCGTTATCCCATCGGACAGCGCCGAGCGGGAGATGTCACTTGACCTCCTGGCCCCGACACCACCAGTCGGGTCCACAACCGCGGAGCCGGAGGCACCGCCGCCGTGAACGCGAGCGACATCATTGGCGAGCGGCCGTCAACCACCACCACCACCACCACCATCCTGCCCACCCCCTCCCAACTTTGACGCGGCGAACTTGCGACGTACAGAGAAGCCAATTAGGGTAACGAGTGGCATGCCAAGCCCCCCCCCCCAACGCAACCCCCACCGATAAATTCAACGCGAAAATTAATCAATAAAGTGCCGTAGTGGGGGGCACGGATTGGAGCAAAAAAAATGTCAATCCGGCAAAAGTTGCGGCGCGCGCGAATGGCAGAGGCGCATGCCCTGCAAGTGCCGGGCCCTCGCTCACGCCGCTGCTGTCCCAAGGGCCTCACCACCGGACGTGAGCCAGGGAGAGGAGGGCTCCCGCCGGCCTGGCGGGAGTCACTCTCACTTGACCCCACCAGAGTTAACCACACTTGACCCCACCGGGAGTCACCCACGCTTGACCCCACCGGAGTGACCCACACTTGACCCCACCAGAGTGACCCACACTTGACCCCACCAGAGTTAACCACACTTGACCCCACCAGAGTTAACCACACTTGACTCCCACCAGAGTTAACCACACTTGACCCCACCAGAGTTAACCACACTTGACCCCACCAGAGATAACCACACTTGACCCCACCAGAGTTAACCACACTTGACCCCACCGGAGTGACCCACACTTGACCCCACCAGAGTTAACCACACTTGACCCCACCAGAGTTAACCACACTTGACCCCACCAGAGTGACCCACACTTGACCCCACCAGAGTGACCCACACTTGACCCCACCAGAGTTAACCACACTTGACCCCACCAGAGTTAACCACACTTGACCCCACCAGAGTTAACTACACTTGACCCCCACCAGAGTTAACTACACTTGACCCCCACCAGAGTTAACCACACTTGACCACCAGAGTTAACCACACTTGACCCCACCGGAGTGACCCACACTTGACCCCACCAGAGTGACCCACACTTGACCCCACCAGGAGTCACCCTCACTTGACCCCACCAGAGTTAACCACACTTGACCCCACCGAGAGTTAACCACACTTGACCCCACCAGAGTGACCCACACTTGGCCCCACCAGAGTTAACCACACTTGACCCCAGAGTTAACCACACTTGACCCCACCGGGAGTGACCCACACTTGACCCCACCAGACTTAACCACACTTGACCCCACCAGAGTCACCCACACTTGACCCCACCAGAGTTAACCACACTTGACCCCACCAGAGTTAACCACACTTGACCCCACCGGGAGTGACCCACACTTGACCCCACCGGGAGTGACCCACGCTTGTTCGTTACGCGGGTAACGGGGGGCAGGCCGGTGGGGATGGGGGGGGCCGGCGTGGGCCGAGGGGGGCGGGCAGGGTGGGCGCTAAGAAATAATTAAAGCGTCTAACCGCGCGCTCCTCCGATAAAGTATTTGCTTGTGTCTTCACGTTACTGCGCACGGTGATTTATACCTTTAATCCATGGACGCCGAGTTCGGAGCTGTCGCTAGATTCAGCCGCTTGATTTATGGCGGTAATAAAAGTGTTTGATGCTTTTAAATGGGGAGGGGGGGGCTACCTGGCCGGGGTTGTCGGGTGGGGGGGGCAGGCAGAATACAAACCCGTGGCGCAGCTAAGAAAATAATTTCCTTGAGAACGAGCAAGATTCCGTCATGCCTTCACCCGCCTCCCTCCCCACACCCCCCGGTTTGATTAATCTCTCCCTCCCTCTCTCCCTGACTCCCTCCCTGACTCCCTCCCGCTCGCCCTCTCAGAGTCGTTTCCCGGCCAAATTATCCGAAGGAATTCACGTTTCAGGACATCCGTGGGACGTCACCACCACCACCACGGTGGGGGTGGTGGTGGTGATGGTGGTGGTGATAGTAGTGGCGGTGGGGGTGGTGGTGATAGTCGTGACGGTGGGGGTGGTGGTGTTGGTGGTGGCGGTGGTGTTGGTGGTGGCGGTGGTGGCGGTGGTGTTGGTGGTGGAGGTGGCGGTGGTGGTGGTGGTGGCGGCGGCGATGACGAGGAGGCTGCTGCGTTCATCGATATTGAGGGGGGAGAGAGGAGTCAGGTGGGCGGGGGGGGGGGGATTTAGGGCGATCATATAGGATACAAATGTTGGGTTTTACCCCATAAGGAGTTCTAGTGACGTCACTTGCGCCGATGCTTGTGCCCAAAAATAATTAAATACGTACAAATTCTTAGGGTCTTTCGGTAAAGCCACGGAGACAGAGAAATAATAGAATCATCACGACGTTTCGATCGCAACACAAGCAATCGTCATCAGGTGAAACAATCATAGCGAGAGAGCTGTCGAGGCAGCCCACCCACCATGGGCAGTGTCCACCACGGGCAGTGTCCACCCTGAATAGTGTCCACCCTGGGCAGTGTCCACCCTGAATAGTGTCCACCATGGGCAGTGTCCACCCTGAATAGTATCCACCATGGGCAGTGTCCACCATGGGCAGTGTCCACCCTGAATAGTGTCCACCATGGGCAGTGTCCACCCTGAATAGTGTCCACCATGGGCAGTGTCCACCCTGGGCAGTGTCCACCATGGGCAGTGTCCACCCTGAATAGTGTCCACCCTGAATAGTGTCCACCCTGAATAGTGTCCACCCTGGGCAGTGTCCACCATGGGCAGTGTCCACGCTGGGAATTTCCCACCCTGGGCAGTGTCCACCATGGGCATAAATCTGAGCGGACACAGGGTGCGTGATTTATTTCTGTGATCCACGGCGTCGCTCTGCCTTTGTGTCTCGTGAGATTTGCATCGCCGACCAAGTAGATATCCCTCTGTGAACCGCACGCCACGCCCCCGCCACGTACTCGCCACCCCCTTCTGTGATCACGCCGGTGTCACGGGGAGACGAAGAGGGAAAACACCACGGCCAACCACGGCGACCTCGCCATCTTACAAACAGGGGGCTTCAAAAACACGTGTTTAACATTCTCCTTGAAGCACCCTGCATATAGAAACATATACTTAAATACATAAACATGTATTTACATTTGTGATCTGTCGGTGAAAAGCTTCGAGGCGACCGCCGTTTGGAGTCCGTCACCCAGGAGGGAACCCCAAAGCCATCTAACGAGCCGATGGCTCACAGAACCAGATTGGGGGGGGGGGGGGGGTTGCCGCTCGAGACCCCAATGGCCCAACCGGGTTAATGGGGTTTGCTGCGGTGGCTAAGAGATGTTGACTACCTCGCCTGGTGTACAGGAGGTCGTGGGTTCGATCCCGACCCTGACGCCTGCTGCTGCTGTATAATTGGAGTTTGTGGTCTCTCTCTCATCATCGCGGTGGCTAGGAGATGTTAACTACCTCGCCTGGTATACAGGAGGTCGTAGGATAGACCCCGACCCTGACGCCTGCTGCTGTACAATTGGAGTTTGCGTGTCTCTCTCATCATCATCACGGTGGCTAAGAGATGTTAACTCCCTCGCCTGGTCTACAGGAGATCGTGGGTTAGACCCCGACCCTGACGCCTGCTGCTGTGTATTTGGAGTTTGCTGTGTCTCTCTTCCCCCTCCACATTTGGAATCGACGTCACGCGTTCAGAGAGTTATTTTGATGCTTTTTAATTTCCACGTGACGACGCCGACGACGACGAGGCGCCTCCGTCGGCCTACTGCTTGCAATAGCCAGGTTCCTTATGAAAACAGCAGCATAGCTGAGCGGGGCCTTCCCTGGCAAAATAAAACATATAGTTAAACAGCGGTAGCCGGACGTGTTACGAAGCGCCGCGCCCCTTCACAGCGGACGTTCAGGGTCCCTCTGACGTCGTTCGCAACAACACCACGTGGCCTCCGAAAGGAAAATACGTAAGAGGCAACGTTTCGGGCGATGGCCCTTTGTGCCCCCAACACACGAAGAAGAAGAAGAAGAGGGCAACGTGCCGCGAAGACCAAGGCCACAAGGCCCGAGACGTCGCCCGCATGTTTGTTTTTATTTCAAGGCCGACACGGGAGGGACGCCGGGCCGGGCGGACAGCGTCACCACAGGCTGGAACTCCCGGACGGGGAAGATGGCGGGGGCGTGATGAGACGAGGCGACGTGGAGGGGGGTGGAGGGGGGGTGGAGGGGGGGTGGAGGGGGGGGGGTGGAGGGTTGGGGTGGAGGGGGGGTGGAGGGGGGGTGGAGGAGGGGGGTGGAGGGGGGGAGTGGGGGTGGAGTGGGGGGTGGAGGGGGGGGTGGAGTGGGGGGTGGAGGGGGGTGGAGGGGGGTGGAGGGTGGAGGGGGGGTGGAGGGGGGGGGGGTGGAGGGGGGTGGAGGGGGGGGTGGAGGGGGGGGTGGAGGGGGGGGGGTGGAGGGGGGTGGAGGGTGGAGGGGGGGTGGAGGGGGGGGTGGAGGGGGGGGTGTGGAGGGGGGTGGAGGGGGGAGGATGAGGGGGGGGTGGAGGGGGGGGTGGAGGGGGGGATGGAGGGGGGGGATGGAGGGGGGGGGATGGAGGGGGGGGGATGAGGCTGCCCGGTCCGGAGGCTTCTTCGGTTCTGACAAAGTCGCTGCCTCCCCCCACCCACCCCCGAGCGCTTATTTGCATATTTGATTAATTCGTTGAACGCCGTTGGAACGCGGGAATCCGCTGGCTCTCGTTTTGTTCCGGAAATGTTTTATTAATGCGCAATTACCCGCGGAATAATTCAAGGGCCTTGTCGGAGCTGGGTGGAGATCGCGCCGGCCCCAACGTTCCGGCTACCACGCCGAAGGCGGCGTGCACAGGGACGTGTCCACGTGAGATGGACGACGACCGAACGCCTGTTCACCCGCCAAAGGCTCAGCGAGTCTCAGGACGCAGTTTGGCAGGAGGGTCCTGCCAGCAGTCCGCAGTGGCGGGGAGAGGTGCGGGAGAGGGTGGGGGGCAATGTTGCGGCCGTCTGGAACGCGCTCTTCCTTCCGACATTATGAAGCCACTGGGGCTAAGCACTTTTAAATTCATCGTCCGCATTGACGAACTCGTTGCTTTAGAACTGCTCGTTGTTGTCCTTCCCTCGCAGCTCCGATTAGCACGGCTGGCCACGTGCGGTACGAGAGAAGTCCAACGCATACGCGTTGATTTGTCCCGAGTCTGGAGACCAATCCCTTCACGTGGGGAGGCCGAAGGAAACCCCTCCACGCGTAACGAGGGGATTGACACCGAAACCTCCGCAACAGATGGGTTCGCGAACCCACCCACCGGTGACACCGACGTCTCCCGGCCACCACGGGGCGGGTTGTTCTGGGAAGCGCTTCACAAATCTCTGCGCGATCCACAAACCCTCGCTTCCAAAGCCCCCCCCCCCCGGCCCCCCCACCCAGTCACATGCAGGGGCGTAGTTTCAGCCCGGTCTGTTCAGCGATCGACGACCCAGAAAAATACGACCACGCACACAGCACACCACGTCGAGTGTACCCCTCTCGCCTACCCCGGTCTATGAGCGAGCCAGAAAATAATATTGTTGTTCATATTCTTAGCTCTTTCGGTAAAGTCACGTTGAAGGGAAACAATAAAATATATATAAAACAATCAAAATTCTCACGACGTTTCGACCATAACACAAACGGTCGTCACCAGGTGTGTCGGTCCGCATTAATTTATTTATTTTTAAACGGTGTATTTATTTATTTAAAAAACGTCAGCGCCACGCGCAGCAATTTGGCAGTTTATTTAGAAGGACGAGTCCATCTATGTTCTGAAAAGAGGAGGGGGGAGACGAAAAATTAATGTATGCTGTCTGAAAGCCACCGTAAGCATGAACAATCAATTGAGACCTGAAATGGTTAATCAAATCTTTCCGATGATTGCAAAGGCAGAATCCATCTTCTCGTTTGAAATTGTCTCTGTGCTTGTATATGTGGATAGCCTTATGAACGAATCTCTCATGGTAGCCAGATGGCTTACAAAGAACCTCTGTCTTGGAGAAGTCAATGTCATGTGAGCATACTGAATTATAACAATGATCTGCCACGGCCGAGGTGTTGGTCCTACCGTGTTTAAGGTCTGCTTTGTGTTCACGAATGCGGTCCGAGACATGGCCTTTGGTTTATCCAATGTAACTACTACCACAGAGGCAACTTAGTTTGTAGACACCAGGGTACTGTATGTCCGGAATCACATCTTTTACAGATGGAACCAGATCACGGATTTTATGTAATGTGTTGAAAAAAATATATTGTTGTTGTTGTTTGGTGAGAAATTAAGGTTTGGCGAGTCGCAACTCGCACCATGTCCAGTGTTGTTACCCTCCCCCCCCCACACCGCTCACTGCTGCGACAGCCACAAGCGGTGAGCGGGCACGCTCCGCTCACTCCAGCCCGGCAACCAGCCCGGCAAGACGCCCGGCAAGACGCCCGGCAAGACGCCCGGCAAGACGCCCGGCAAGACGCCCGGCAAGACGCCCGGCAAGACGCCCGGCAAGACGCCCCGCGGGGAATCGAGGTCCGCCTCGCCGCACGCGGCGGTTCCGTTGTCGCGTGGCCCCCGCGTCGGGTGGTGGAGGGCGCGCGACCTACGACGGGGCCGCCCGTGCCGATGTCCACCGGGACGGAAACCGTTTTGCGAATCGCGACGTTGGTCACGTGGGACGGACGGACGGACAGAGAAAAAAAAGAATATATAATAAAATAAAATAACCCCACCGAGGAGCGCGCTTTGGACAGGAAGTCACGGCGAGGAGAGCCGCGGTGTTAAACCGGCGGCTCGGTAAATCAGGGCCCGGCTTTGGCTCGGCTAAATTGTAAAGGCACACGGCCCAGGGCGGTGACGATGCGGGGAGACAGGGAGCCCCTCCGCTGGCCACAGGGGCCACTTTGAAGCATTTTTATGGCAGGGGGGTGTGAACTTTTAAAGTCAACGTGCTATACTTTCGCTATCACCGTAAATCGCGGCCCGCGACTTATTTTATTTCATCTTATTTAATTTGTTCTCGCTTCCGTGGAGGACGATTCACTCCTGGGAGAGAGGGCGGGAGAGACACAAGGGAGAGAGGGTGGGAGAGACACAAGGGAGAGACACAAGGGAGAGAGGGCGAGAGAGACACAAGGGAGAGAGGTGGGAGAGACACAAGGGAGAGAGGTGGGAGAGACACAAGGGAGAGAGGTGGGAGAGAGGTGGGAGAGACACAAGGGAGAGACACAAGGGAGAGAGGGCGAGAGAGACACAAGGGAGAGAGGTGGGAGAGACACAAGGGAGAGAGGGCGAGAGAGACACAAGGGAGAGAGGTGGGAGAGACACAAGGGAGAGAGGTGGGAGAGACACAAGGGAGAGACACAAGGGAGAGAGGTGGGAGAGACACAAGGGAGAGAGGTGGGAGAGACACAAGGGAGAGACACAAGGGAGAGAGGTGGGAGAGACACAAGGGAGAGAGGTGGGAGAGACACAAGGGAGAGAGGTGGTAGAGAGACAGGGGCGAGAGAGACACAAGGGAGAGAGGGCGAGAGAGACACAAGGGAGAGAGGTGGGAGAGACACAAGGGAGAGACACAAGGGAGAGAGGGTGGAGAGACACAAGGGAGAGACACAAGGGAGAGACAAGGGAGAGACACAAGGGAGAGACACAAGGGAGAGAGGGTGGGAGAGACACAAGGGAGAGACACAAGGGAGACAGGTGGGAGAGACACAAGGGAGACAGGTGGGAGAGACACAAGGGAGAGAGGGTGGAGAGACACAAGGGAGAGACACAAGGGAGAGAGCGAGAGAGACACAAGGGAGAGACACAAGGGAGAGAGAGCGAGAGAGACACAAGGGAGAGACACAAGGGAGAGACACAAGGGAGAGAGGGTGGAGAGACACAAGGGAGAGACACAAGGGAGAGACACAAGGGAGAGAGGGTGGGAGAGACACAAGGGAGAGAGGGTGGAGAGACACAAGGGAGAGACACAAGGGAGAGACACAAGGGAGAGACACAAGGGAGAGAGGGTGGGAGAGACACAAGGGAGAGAGGGTGGAGAGACACAAGGGAGAGAGGGTGGAGAGACACAAGGGAGAGAGGGTGGAGAGACACAAGGGAGAGACACAAGGGAGAGACACAAGGGAGAGAGGGTGGGAGAGACACAAGGGAGAGAGGGTGGAGAGACACAAGGGAGAGAGGGTGGAGAGACACAAGGGAGAGACACAAGGGAGAGACACAAGGGAGAGACACAAGGGAGAGACACAAGGGAGAGACAAGGGAGAGAGCGAGAGAGACACAAGGGAGAGACACAAGGGAGAGACACAAGGGAGAGACACAAGGGAGAGAGGGCGAGAGAGACACAAGGGAGAGACACAAGGGAGAGACACAAGGGAGAGACACAAGGGAGAGACACAAGGGAGAGACACAAGGGAGAGAGGGTGGAGAGACACAAGGGAGAGAGGGCGAGAGAGACACAAGGGAGAGACACAAGGGAGAGACACAAGGGAGAGACACAAGGGAGAGACACAAGGGAGAGACACAAGGGAGAGACACAAGGGAGAGACACAAGGGAGAGACACAAGGGAGAGAGAGCGAGGGAGGAAGAGGGAGAGAGCGGCAGAGAGTGACACCGTTCAGACAGACCGGGGGCGAGCGAGCACGATAGTGTGAGAGAGCGAGAGAGAATGAGAGAGTGAGTGGGAGTGAGAGAGTGAGAGAGTGAGTGGGAGAGAGGGAGAGAGTGAGTGGGAGAGAGGGAGAGTGAGAGAGAGCGAGAGAGATTGAGAGAGTGAGAGAGAGAGAGAGTGAGAGAGAGAGAGAGTGAGAGAGAGAGAGAGTGAGAGAGAGAGCGAGATTGAGAGAGCGTGAGTGAGCAGCAATGTGCTTGACGGCTCTCACAGTAAGAGCGTTGCCACTCAGAAGCATGGCTTCAAAAGTGCCCCCCCCCCCTCCCGCCCTCCTCCCTTCGGGGGTAAGAGAAAGGACCTCCATCCCGTGAAGAGTTCACTTTGCCGTTCCAGAACGAACGCGAACAGCGCCGTGGTAGGCCCCCGGGCACCCCGGGCCCCCGGGCCCCCAGGCCCCCCGGGCCCCCAGGCCCCCAGGCCCCCCCGGGCCGCCGCCGCCGCCTCCTTCGCCGGCCTGCCGGCGTGGCCGTGGCGCTCCGTCGCGGGGCTCGGACAGCCTCGACGGGAGCTGGCGGCCGACCCGGCCTTCGCTGGGGGGGGGGGCAACCCGGCACCCGCTGGCGACGGGTGCCGGCGTGCAGACGAGAGGCCGCAGAGTTCCCGAACCGCGCTCCCGCGAGGGGTACCAAGCGGCGAACCCCGTCAGCAAACCGCGCTCGCCGCAGTGGCTCGGAGATGTTTACCGCCTCGCCTGGTGTACAGGAGGTCGTGGCCTCGACCGCAATGACGCCTGCTGCTGCTGCTGCTGTATATTTGGAGTTTGCGTCTCTCTCCCTCTCCCTGTGGTCGCTTTGATTGTCTCCGGGTCCTCCGGTTTTCCCCTCCACATTTTGCGTCGACGTCACGCGCGTTCAGAGTATTTGGCTGCTAGAAATTTCCACGTGGTGATGATGATGATGATGAGCCACTTGGTTGAGCTATCGTTTGCGATAGCCAGGTCGCTTCTGAAAAAGAGCTGCATTGCTCAGTGGGGTCTTAGCTGGGAACAATAAAAAATACTTGGCTATTTAGTTAAAATACCTCCAGCATTGTTCATCATGGACATTCCCACTACCGCCACCACCGCCGGCCACACCGTACCCACAACCCATTTCAGAAGTGAATTTTTTAACATTTCGGTGCCGATGGCAACGGCGTGGCTGGCAACTTCACAACGCTCACCACCGAAGATTTGTATAAATACGTTTAACTTCTTTCGCACCACCGTACGTAGCCAACCGTGCTGCTCGGAGGCTCCGAAAACAACCACCACCACCACTACCTACCACAACCACCACCACCACCACTACCCACCACAACCACCACCACTACTACCCCACCACCACCGCCACCACCTACCACAACCACCACCACTACTACCACCACCACCGCCACTACCACCACAACCACCACCACTACTACCCCACCACCACCGCCACCACCTACCACAACCACCACCACTACTACCACCACCACCGCCACCGCCACTAGCTACCACAACCACCGCCACTACCACCGCAACCACCACCACCACTAACACCTCCACCGCTGACGTGAACAAAAACAAACCCAATGCATCCCTCTTGCACCCTGTAATCACCAATTATATTTAAAAAAATTAAGATCCCCCTATAAATGTTTCACGCCGTGTTTAATGGCGTGTGGTTGACAAATGCTGATGAGATTAACGGCACGCAAACTACACCCTCACGACTACGACGACGACTGAACACGTGCTCAGCCACCAATAGGTCACCGAGTCTCAGGACGCAGTTGGCAGGAGGGTCCTGCCAGGTGTTCGCAGTGGCGGGGAGGGGAGGGGCGCGGCCGTCTGGAATGCGCACTTTTAAATAATCGAGACTGACAAAGTCATTTCTTCAGAACTGCTCGTTGTTGTGTGTAGTTTGTTGTCCTTCCCCACACACCTCCCATTAGCATGGTTGGCTACGTATGGTGCGAAAGAAGTTCAACACACACATACACATTCGTACTTTGCTCAGTTAGCGCTAGAGCCCACGTTTTTGAACGTACGTCCGTACTGCACATAGACAAATGCGGCCAAGCGTGGTGCTGGCTGGCCCACCCCCTCGTGTGCCGTGCCGGCCTTCGTAGGTGCTACTACTCGCTAAACAGCGTTCGACGCAGCAGCTTGTTCAGGCTACACGGGGAATCTTTGTGCGTGCGGGGAGCGGTGGCGCAGCGGTCAGCGCCGCACTGCCCTACCAACCCGGCAGAGACCCGAGTTCGATTCCCGCTCACGGCCAACACCGTCGGTGACGATGATCAGAACCGGTCCTTGGCCTCCGCGAGGTCGACTCAGACTTAAGACGAGCACCTGGTGCGGTGCGTATAAAACCATTAGCACTCGGGAACAAAGGCGACCGGGCGTGGTGTTAACCACCGCGCTGGCCTGCAAGTGTGGTGGTTGAACGTGGCACAGAAGGGCGACTGTACCAGGGTGGCGAAATGTTAACTACCTCGCCTGGCATGCAGGAGGTTCCGGGATCGATCCCTACCCTGACGCCTGCTGTATATTTGGAGCCTGAATGTTCTCCCCCGTGCTCGCGTGGATTTTTCTCCGGGTTCTCCGGTTTTTCCCTCCGCATTTTAGCATTCAACGGCACGTGGGCTCGAGCGCTTGGCTGCCGTAAATTCCCACGTGACGCCAAGCCACCTTTGTTGAGCCATCAGTCGTGATAGCCAGGTGGCTTCTGCACGAAAGCTCTACAGCGCAGTGGGGGCCTTACCCGGTAAAAGAACGAGAGTTTAGTTTCACGGCGTCAGGTTGACGTACGGATGTCGCGCCTGGCCCGCACCACCGTGCGAATCGCCGACGCGGGATCCAAACCCCTCGCTACCCGCACCCCGTCGGCTTCCTAAGCGCTCCGTTAAAATCAAACGAATTCCAGGGCCCGGTGCCCACGCCACGGCGCCCGTGCGTGCACTTCTCCTTCCTCCTCCTGGTTCGTCCCTCGCGACGCCGCCGCCGCCGCCGCCGCCTCCTCCTCTCGCCCCGCGGCTGTCGGTCGCAGCAGGCGCGGCGTGGCCTGGGATCAAGCGGAGCCGGCGGGGTCAGCGGTGGGCTAAGTGGGGGTCGCAGACGCACCCACGTCTCACTCAACCCCCCCCCACCTCCCAAACCACCGCAGCGTGTTACCACCCCCCCCATCTGTCGTCGTCGTTGTCATTGTTGTTGTCATTGTTATCGCTGTTGTTGTTGTTGTTGTCATTGTTGCAGTTGTCAACGCTGCTATTGTTGTTGTCATCGCTGTTGTTGCCAATGGCATCGCTGTTGTCATTGCCATCGTTGTCATTGTCATCGTCATCGTTGTTGTCGTTGACTTCCCCCACGAAATGAAGCGATGAGTGAACCCACCCAACCAGGATGTGAACTCGCGACCTTCCGGCTGCGAGCCGCTCGCTCCACCGCCGTGCCAGCTGGCCGGCTCTTCTCATACAAAAATATACACAAATATATATACACACAAATATATACACAAATACGCATGAATACCACGACGATTGGGGGGTTTGTGTGTTTTGATGTCTATGTTCATTGAGCGCCATCCACGTTTAACCGCATCGCGGGGGGAAAGGGGGGCCCGAATCTGCCGGCTGCCAACAATTCCCCCCCCCAAAGCTCTGGCATCCTACGTTTGTGGGGGAATGTTTGCGGGGCCTGTAGCATTTGATGTTTTATAAAGGGGCCCTAAATTAAATTTTAAAAACACAGAAATATTAACACATTTGTAACTTGCACAGTAAAGTAATTGTATTTTTTCACGTGCTATACAGCCAGATAATACGACAAATCGCTAGCCTTAAACACCCAGTCGTTCGTGAAAGTTGACGGCAGTATAGTACTATAGTAATAGAGCAAGTGCAGAATCACTGAACCGGAATTTATAGCTTGAAAGCATTTAGCGCGGGGCTCTTGAAAGTGCGTGGCCCGTAGCTACTACTACACGTGTAGCTACTACCACTACACGTGTAGCTACTACATATCATGTAGCTACTACATATCATGTAGCTACTACATATCATGTAGCTACTACTTATCATATAGCTACTACTACACGTGTAGCTGCTACTACTACACGTGTAGCTGCTACTACTACACGTGTAGCTGCTACTACTACACGTGTAGCTGCTACTACTACACGTGCAGCTGCTACTACTACACGTGTAGCTACTACTACTACACGTGCAGCTACTACATATGTAGCTACGACACGTGTAGCGTTCAGAGACGCCGTTGTGGACAGACGGACGGAAGTCCGTCCACGCGAAGGGATTGACGGACAACACAGATGGGTCACGTGTCGGCGTTGACGTCGGGGGGGTGTCGCGACACACACGTGAGACACGTAGAGACACACACGTGGAGACACACACGTGGAGACACACACGTGGAGACACACGTGGAGACACACGTGGAGACACACACGTGGAGACACGTGGAGACACGTGGAGACACACACGTGGAGACACACGTGGAGACACACGTGGAGACACACGTGGAGACACACGTGGAGACACACGTGGAGACACACGTGGAGACACACGTGGAGACACACGCGGAGACACACGCGGAGACACACGCGGAGACACACACGTGGAGACACACGTGGAGACACACGTGGAGACACACACGTGGAGACACACGTGAAGACACACGTGAAGACACACACGTGGAGACACGTGGAGACACACGTGGAGACACACGTGGAGACACACACGTGAAGACACACACGTGGAAACACACACGTGGAGACACACGTGGAGACACACGTGGAGACACGCGTGAAGACACACGTGGAGACACACGTGGAGACACACGTGAAGACACGCGTGGAGACACACGTGGAGACACACGTGAAGACACACGTGAAGACACGTGGAGACACACGTGGAGACACACGTGAAGACACACGTGGAGACACACACGTGGAGACACACACGTGGAGACACACGTGGAGACACACGTGGAGACACACGTGGAGACACACACGTGGAGACACACACGTGGAGACACACGTGAAGACACACGTGGAGACACGTGGAGACACACGTGGAGACACACGTGGTGACACACGTGGAGACACACACGTGAAGACACCTGTGAAGACACACACGTGGAGACACACGTGGAGACACACGTGGAGACACACGTGGAGACACACACGTGGAGACACACACGTGGAGACACACACGTGGAGACACACGTGAAGACACACGTGGAGACACACACGTGGTGACACACGTGGAGACACACGTGGAGACACACACGTGGAGACACACACGTGGTGACACACGTGGAGACACACGTGGAGACACACGTGGAGACACACACGTGGAGACACACGTGGAGACACACGTGGAGACACACGTGGAGACACACACGTGGAGACACACGTGGAGACACACGTGAAGACACACGCGTGCAGCAGTGGCGAGCGAGCGCTCGCGCAGGACGAGACGAGTGACGGAGCGCGACCCAAGAGGACGTCGTTTAACACCCGGCAGGAGACGGAGCGGTGGAATCATCTCCTGTGGTGCAGGTGGATCGATCGATCGTCTATCGCAGGACCGCGTGAGGATGGGGCCTTGATCCAGCAGTGGATTTGACCACGGCGAATGACGGTGGTTGTGATGACGATAGTGAGATGCATGGGTGGGTGGGTGTATGGATGCATTGGTGGGTGCGTGGGGTGGGTGCGTGGGTGAGTGCGTGGGTGAGTGGGGTGGGTGCGTGGGTGAGTGGGGTGGGTGCGTGGGTGAGTGGGGTGGGTGGGTGGGGTGCGTGGGTGGGTGGGGTGCGTGGGTGGGTGGGTGCGTGGGTGGGTGGGTGCGTGGGTGGGTGGGGTGGGTGGGTGGGTGGGGTGCGTGGGTGGGTGGGGTGCGTGGGTGGGTGGGGTGGGGTGCGTGGGTGGGTGGGGTGGGGTGCGTGGGTGGGTGGGGTGGGGTGCGTGGGTGGGTGGGGTGCGTGGGTGGGTGGGGTGAGTGGGGTGGGTGGGTGGGGTGAGTGGGGTGGGTGGGTGGGGTGAGTGGGGTGGGTGGGTGGGGTGAGTGGGGTGGGTGGGTGGGGTGAGTGGGGTGGGTGGGTGGGGTGAGTGGGGTGGGTGGGGTGGGGTGAGTGGGGTGGGTGGGTGGGGTGGGTGGGGTGAGTGGGGTGGGTGGGTGGGGTGAGTGGGGTGGGTGGGTGGGGTGAGTGGGGTGGGTGGGTGGGGTGAGTGGGGTGGGTGGGTGGGGTGAGTGGGGTGGGTGGGTGGGGTGAGTGGGGTGGGTGGGTGGGGTGAGTGGGGTGGGTGGGTGGGGTGAGTGGGGTGGGTGGGTGGGGTGAGTGGGGTGGGTGGGGTGAGTGGGGTGGGGTGTGTGGGGTGGGTGGGGTGAGTGGGGTGGGTGGGGTGAGTGGGGTGGGTGGGGTGAGTGGGGTGGGTGGGTGGGGTGAGTGGGGTGGGTGGGTGGGGTGGGTGGGGGGGGTGGGTGGGGTGGGTGGGGTGGGGTGGGTGGGGTGGGTGGGGTGGGTGGGTGGGGTGAGTGGGGTGGGTGGGTGGGGTGCGTGGGTGGGTGGGGTGCGTGGGTGGGGTGAGTGGGGTGGGTGGGGTGAGTGGGGTGGGTGGGTGGGGTGGGGTGGGGGTGAGTGGGGTGGGTGGGTGGGGTGAGTGGGGTGGGTGGGTGGGGTGGGTGGGGTGAGTGGGGTGGGTGGGTGGGGTGCGTGGGGTGGGTGGGTGGGGTGGGTGGGGTGCGTGGGGTGGGTGGGTGGGGTGCGTGGGGTGGGTGGGTGGGGTGCGTGGGGTGGGTGGGTGGGGTGCGTGGGGTGGGTGGGTGGGGTGCGTGGGTGGGTGGGGTGCGTGGGTGGGGTGAGTGGGGTGGGTGGGGTGAGTGGGGTGGGTGGGGGGGTGGGTGGGGTGAGTGGGGTGGGTGGGGGGGTGGGTGGGGTGAGTGGGGTGGGTGGGTGGGTGGGGTGCGTGGGTGGGGTGAGTGGGGTGGGTGGGGTGAGTGGGGTGGGTGGGTGGGTGGGGTGCGTGGGTGGGGTGCGTGGGTGGGTGGGGTGCGTGGGTGGGTGGGTGGGGTGCGTGGGTGGGTGGGTGGGGTGCGTGGGTGGTAACCCCCGCTCGGCCGCGTTGTCGGCACGCGCGCGGTCGCATCTCCTAGCGCTGCCCACACCGGCACAACACGTGGTGGTGCTGGTGGTGCTGGTGGTGGTGCTGGTGGTGGAAGTGGTGGTGGTGCTGGTGATGGTGGTGGTGCTGGTGGTGGTGGTGGTAGTGGTGCTGGTGGTAGTGGTGCTGGTGGTGGTGGTGCTGGTGGTGGTAGTGGTGGTGGTGGTGCTGGTGATGGTGGTGGTGCTGGTGGTGGTGGTGGTGCTAGTGGTGGTGGTGCTGGTCGTGGTAGTGGTGCTGGTGGTGGTGGTGGTGCTGATGGTGGTGGTGCTGGTGGTAGTGGTGCGGGTGCTGGTGGTGATGCTGGTGGTGGTGCTGGTGGTGCTGATGGTAGTGGTGCTGGTGGTGGTGGTGCTGGTGCGGGTGGTGGTGGTGCTGGTGGTGCTGATGGTAGTGGTGCTGGTGGTGGTGCTGGTAGTGATGGTGCTGGTGGTGCTGGTGGTAGTGGTGGTGGTAGTGGTACTGGTGCTGGTGGTGCTGGTGGTGCTGGTGCTGGTGGTGCTGATGGTGGTGGTGGTGATGGTGCGGGTGATAGTGCTGGTGGTGCTGGTGGTGCTGATGGTGGTGGTGGTGCTGGTGGTGGTGGTGCTGGTGATGGTGCTGGTGGTGGTGCTGATGGTGGTGGTGGTGGTGGTGATGGTGCTGGTGGTGGTGGTGGTAGTGGTGGTGGTGCTGATGGTGGTGGTGCTGCGGGTGCTGATGGTGATGGTGCTGGTGGTGGTGGTGGTGCTGGTGGTAGTGGTGATGGTGCTGGTGGTAGTGGTGATGGTGCTGGTGGTAGTGGTGATGGTGCTGGTGGTAGTGGTGATGGTGCTGGTGGTAGTGGTGCTGGTGGTGCTGATGGTGGTGGTGCGGGTGATGGTGCGGGTGATGGTGCTGGTGGTAGTGGTGGTGGTGAGCCGGGCGAGCAATGTTATTAGGCGCCGTGCAACAAACGCCGCAGCCGCCATTAGCAGCTGTCAGCAATTAGGCAGATTAATTGGCATGGCAGGCGATCAAGCTGCACTCGCAGCCCAACAGCGCCTGCCTGCATGTTCTGAACCGCTCATTCTCCCCCCTCCCTCCCCTCCTGGCATCTGCCTCCATCCACCCTCCCATCACCACCATCACCACCACATCCCCCTCTCCTCTCCCCTCCCATCATCACCATCACCACCACATCCCCCTCTCCTCTCCCATCACCACCATCACCATCACCCCCCTCTCCTCTCCCATCACCACCATCACCTCCTCTCCCATCACCACCATCACCATCACCTCCCTCTCCTCTCCCATCACCACCATCACCATCACCCCCTCTCCTCTCCCATCACCACCATCACCATCACCCCCTCTCCTCTCCCAACACCACCATCACCATCACCTCCTCTCCCATCACCACCATCACCATCACCTCCTCTCCCATCACCACCATCACCATCACCCCCCTCTCCTCTCCCATCACCACCATCACCATCACCTCCTCTCCCATCACCACCATCCTCCTACCCCACGTCAACGCCCCCTCCCCTCTTTCCCCCTCGCCACTCCCCAGAACTCGACCCAGGGAGAGGGATCTCTCTCTCTCTTTCTCTCTCGCCCCCCCCCCTCCTCCCCGTGCGTCGCCGCCGCCGTCGACCTTGTTCACGTATATCCACATTGTTGTTGTTGTTGTTCTACTCGTGTTGTTGTTGTTGTACTCGTGTTGTTGTTGTTGTTGTACTCGTGTTGTTGTTGTTGTTGCTGTATTAGTGTCTTGCGTTGCATGGATTTAACCGCGCGGCTTACGAGATGCGCGGAGCTCACTGCAGAGAATCACGACGGCCAGGCAGCCCTCGCCAGCTCCAGCTGTTTGCAATCATCCACCCCCCCCCCACAGCCCCCCCCCCCCCCCACAGCCCCCCCCCACAGCCCCCCCCCTCGCTAATGCTCTGTCATTCCGTGGCCCTTCAGCAGCCCCCCCCCAACCCCCACCCTGTCCCCCTCCCTTCGTCGGCAGCACGCGGGGCGAGAGAGAAGCGAGAATGCGAACCGCTCCTGGGCATCGTCATCATCATCGTCGTCATTGTCGTCATCATCGTCATCATTGTCATCGTCATCATCGTCATCATCATCGTCGTCATCGTCGTCATTGTCGTCATCATCGTCATCATTGCCATCGTCATCATCGTCATCATCATCGTCGTCATCGTCGTCATTGTCGTCATCATCGTCATCATTGTCATCGTAATCATCGTCGTCATTGTCATCATCATCGTCGTCATCGTCGTCATTATCGTAATCATCGTCGTCATCGTCATCATCATCATCGTCGTAGTCATCGTCATCATCGTCGTCAGTCGTCATTATCATCGTCGTCAGTCGTCATTATCATCGTCGTCATCGTCTTCGTCTTCATCATCATCATCATCGCCGATCATCGTCGTCATCGTCATCGTCGTCATCATCATCGTCATCGTCGTCATCATCATCGTCGTCATCGTCATCATCATCATCGTCGTAGTCATCGTCATCATCGTCGTCAGTCGTCATTATCATCGTCGTCAGTCGTCATTATCATCGTCGTCATCGTCTTCGTCTTCATCATCATCATCATCGCCGATCATCGTCGTCATCGTCGTCATCATCATCGTCATCGTCGTCATCATCATCGTCGTCATCGTCGTCATCGTCGTCATCATCGTCGTCGTCATCATCATCGTCGTCGTCGTCATCATCGTCGTCGTCATCATCGTCTTCATCATCGTCATCATCATCGTCGATCATCGTCGTCATCGTCATCGTCGTCATCATCATCGTCATCGTCGTCATCATCGTCGTCATCATCATCGTCAGTCGTCATCGTCATCATCGTCATCATCGTCGTCGTCATCATCATCGTCGTCATCATCGTCGTCATCATCATCGTCGTCGTCGTCGTCATCATCATCGTCGTCATCGTGACTTGGCGTCGCAGTGGAGAGTAGTAGTACCTAGTATTAGTAGTACCTAGTAGCAGTACGTAGTAGTATTAGTACGTAATAGTATTAGTATGTAGCAGTATTCGTAGTACCTAGTATTAGTACGTAATAGTAATAGTACATAGCAGTATTAGTAGTACGTAGAAGGAGTAGCCACATGCCCCAGAGCGAGAGGTAGACTAGATGTCGTGTACCGGGCGTGGTAAATATTTTACCCGGTCGCTAAACCGAACAAACCCGCCTAGTATTAATCTCTAAGTGAGTCTATGGGTCTCCAAGCAAGTCTATGGGTCTCTAAGCGAGTCTATGGGTCTCTAAGCGAGTCTATGGGTCTCTAAGCGAGTCTATGGGTCTCTAAGCGAGTCTATGGGTCTCTAAGCGAGTCTATGGGTCTCTAAGCGAGTCTATGGGTCTCTAAGCGAGTCTATGGGTCTCTAAGCGAGTCTATGGGTCTCTAAGCGAGTCTATGGGTCTCTAAGCGAGTCTATGGGCCTCTAAGCGAGTCTATGGGTCTCTAAGTGAGTCTATGGGTCTCTAAGCGAGTCTACGGGTCTCTAAGCGAGTCTACGGGTCTCTAAGCGAGTCTACGGGTCTCTAAGCGAGTCTACGGGTCTCTAAGCGAGACTATGGGTCTCTAAACGAGTGTTTGGGTCACTAAGCGAGTCTATGGGTCTCTAAGCGAGTCTATGGGTCTCTAAGCGAGTTTATGGGTCTCTAAGCGAGTCTATGGGTCTCTAAGCGAGTCTATGGGTCTCTCAGCGAGTCTATGGTTCTCTAAGCGAGTCTATGGGTTTCTGAGCGAGTCTATGGGTTTCTAAGCGAGGCTACGGGTCTCTAAGCGAGTCTATGGGTCTCTAAGCGAGTCTATGGGTCTCTAAGCGAGTCTATGGGTCTCTAAGCGAGTCTATGGTTCTCTAAGCGTGTCTATGGGTCTCGAAGAGAATATATAGGTATCTAAGCGAGTATATGCGTCTCTAAGCGTGTCTACGGGTCTCTAAGCGAGTTTATGGGTCTCTAAGCGAGTCTATGGATCTCTAAGCGAGTATATGGGTCTCTAAGCGAGTCTATGGGTCTCTCAGCGAGTCTATGGTTCTCTAAGCGAGTCTATGGGTCTCTAAGCGAGTCTATGGGTTTCTAAGCGAGTCTACGGGTCTCTAAGCGAATCTATGGTTCTCTAAGCGAGTATATTGGTCTCTTAACAAGTCTATGGGTCTCTAAGCGAGTGTATAGATCTCTACGCGAGTCTATGGGTCTCTAAGCGTGTCTATGGGTCTCGAAGAGAATATATAGGTATCTAAGCGAGTATATGCGTCTCTAAGCGTGTCTATGGGTCTTTAAGCGAGTCTATGGGTCTTTAAGCAAGTCTATGGGCCTCTATGCGTGTCTATGGGTCTGTATACGTGTCTATGGGTCTGTATGCGTGTCTATGGGTCTGTATGCGTGTCTATCGGTCTCTACACGTGTCTATGGGTCTCTAAGCGAGTCTATGGGTCTCTAAGCGAGTCTATGGTTCTCTAAGCGAGTCTATGGGTCTCTAAGCGAATCTATGGTTCTCTAAGCGAGTATATTGGTCTCTTAACACGTCTATGGGTCTCTAAGCGAGTATATAGATCTCTACGCGAGTCTATGGGTCTCTAAGCGTGTCTATGGGTCTCGAAGAGAATATATAGGTATCTAAGCGAGTATATGCGTCTCTAAGCGTGTCTATGGGTCTTTAAGCGAGTCTATGGGTCTTTAAGCAAGTCTATGGGCCTCTATGCGTGTCTATGGGTCTGTATACGTGTCTATGGGTCTGTATGCGTGTCTATGGGTCTGTATGCGTGTCTATCGGTCTCTACACGTGTCTATGGGTCTCTAAGCGAGTCATGGGTCTCTAAGCGAGTCTATGGGTCTAAGTGAGTCTATGGGTCTCTAAGCGAGTCTACGGGTCTGTAAGCGTGTCTATGGGTCTATATGGGTGTCTATGGGTCTCTAAGCGTGTCTATGGGTCTTTAAGCGAGTCTATGGGTCTCTAAGTGAGTCTATGGGTCTCTAAGCGAGTCTATGGTCTCAAAGTGAGTCTACGGGTCTCTAAGCGAGTCTATGGGTCTCTAAGTGAGTCTATGGGTCTCTAAGCGAGTCTATGGGTCTCTATGCGTGTCTATGGGTCTCTAAGCGAGTCTATGGTCTCGAAGTGAGGCTACGGATTTCTAAACGAGTCTATGGTCTCTAAGTGAGTCTACGGGTCTCTCAGCGAGTCTATGGGTCTCTAAGTGAGTCTATGGGTCTTCTAAGCGAGTTGATCATCTCTAAGAGAGTATATGGGTCACTAAGCGAGTCTATGGGTCTCTAAGCGAGTCTATGGGTCTCTACACGTGTCTATGGGTCTCTAAGCGAGTCTATGGGTCTCTAAGCACGTCTGTGGGTCTCTACACGTGTCTATGGGTCTCTAAGGGAGTCTATAAGTCTTTAAGTGAGTCTATCATCTCTAAGCGAGTATATGGTCTCTAAGTGAGTCTACGGGTCTCTAAGCGAGTCTATGGGTCTCTAAGTGAGTCTATAGGTCTTCTAAGCAAGTCTATCATCTCTAAGCGAGTCTATGGGTCTCTAAGCGAGTCTATGGGCATCTAAGCGAGTCTATGGGTCTCTATGTCGATCCAAACATTGTCACTGAATATTCTCCAGGTCGTTGGTAGAAGACTGGAGCAGGTGGCACATGACCCAGTCGTAGCCACCGCTCCCATAGTGACAGGAAATATACTGGACGTGGTGTACGGGGCACAGGTCTATTTCCTGGCTCGCAAGGTAGAAGGCCGGAGTAGGTGGGCATAGTAACTACATTATGAGTGGTGTAGTAACTACATTATGAGTGGTGTAGTAACTACATTATCAGTGGTGTAGTAACTACATTATCAGTGGTGTAGTAACTACATTATCAGTGGCGTAGTCACTACATTATGAGTGGTGTAGTAACTACATTATCAGTGGTGTAGTAACTACATTATCAGTGGTGTAGTAACTACATTATCAGTGGCGTAGTGACTACATTATCAGTGGTATAGTAAACTATATTATCAGTGGTGTAGTAACTACATTATCAGTGGTGTCGTAACTGCATTATCAGTGGCGTAGTAACTACATTATCAGTGTCATAGTAACTACATTATCAGTGGTGTAGTAGCTACATTATCAGTGGCGTAGTAACTACATTATCAGTGGTGTAGTAACTACATTATAAGTGGTGTCGTAACTGCATTATCAGTTACGTAGTAACTACATTATCAGTGGTGTAGTAGCTACATTATCAGTGGTGTAGTAACTACATTTTCAGTGGTGTAGTAACTACATTATCAGTGGCGTAGTAACTACATTATCGGTGGTGTAGTAACTACATTATCGGTGGTGTAGTAACTACATTATCGGTGGTGTAGTGACTACATTATCAGTGGCGTAGTAACTACATTATCAGTGGTGTAGTAACTACATTATCAGTGGTGTAGTAACTACATTATCATTGGTGTAGTAACTACATTATCAGTGGTGTAGTAACTACATTATCAGTGGTGTCGTAACTACATTATCAGTTACGTAGTAACTATATTATCAGTGGTGTAGTAACTACATTATCAGTGGTGTAGTAGCTACATTATCAGTGGTGTAGTAACTACATTATCAGTGGTGTAGTAACTACATTATCAGTGGTGTAGTAACTACATTATCAGTGGTGTAGTAAATACATTATCAGTGGTGTAGTAACTACATTATCAGTGGCGTAGTAACTACATTATCAGTGGTGTAGTAACTACATTATCAGTGACATAGTAACTACATTATCAGTGGTGTAGTAACTACATTATCAGTGGCGTAGTAATTGCATTATCCGTGGTGTAGTAACTACATTATCAGTGGTGTAGTAACTACATTATCAGTGGCGTAGTAATTGCATTATCCGTGGTGTAGTAACTACATTATCAGTGGTGTAGTAACTACATTATCAGTGTCGTAGTAACTACATTATCAGTGGTGTAGTAACTACATTATCAGTGGTGTAGTAACTACATTATCAGTGGCGTAGTAACTACATTATCAGTGGTGTAGTAACTACATTATCAGTGGTGTAGTAACTACATTATCAGTGGTGTAGTAACTACATTATCAGTGTCGTAGTAACTACATTATCAGTGTCGTAGTAACTACATTATCAGTGGTGTAGTAACTACATTATCAGTGGTGTAGTAACTACATTATCAGTGGTGTAGTAACTACATTATCAGTGGCGTAGTAACTACATTATCAGTGGTGTAGTAACTACATTATCGGCTCAGCAGGTGCATCAATCCCTCAGGTGAGGCCCCGGTATTTGATTTGTCTCTTGGCACGGTCGCACCTCGAGGCTGTTGTAGATCGCGGCTCTTCTTGCCCTAATCCCATCGTCGTGACGCTCACGGTCTCGAACATCTAACGCTGTAGGGGCCCCGCTCCGTCTTCGCTGAACGCAGCCACCGCAACTCCGCAGTCGTTACATTAAAATACGGAAAAATCCAGCCACTAACGCGGTTTAAATTCGTTTAAATTCATTTAAACCGCGTTTTTTTAAATCAGTGTTTGTGTCTTCCTTGACACTGGTTGTTGTTATTGTTGTTGCAAACACATCTCATCACGGTGGTTGTCAGGTGGGTGGGGGCCTACCCGTAGCTGTGACCACCAGGGGGGAGGGGGGGCAAGGCACCCCCTGCCCCCCACGCTCGTTATGCCGAGACTCCTCCACGGCGTTTAATTAAAGAGGCACATGGGGGGGGGGTGGGGGAAGGGAGGGGGGGGCTGGGGGGGAGAGCTCAGAGCAGCGTGGCGCTGCCTTCCGCGTTATTTCACCATTTCCCCACCACTGACATTTACAGGCAAAGAACAGATTACAAATCCTGCCCTCTCCGATCCTCATTAACATTTGTCAAAAGCCTCCGCCGCGAGCACGCACGGGCACGCACGATCACGCACGATCACGCACGAGCACGCACGAGCACGCACGAGCACGCACACAGGCTGCCCGGCACACACACACAAGCTGCCCGGCACACACACAGGCTGCCCGGCACACACACAGGCTGCCCGGCACACACACACAGACTGCCCGGCACACACACACAGACTGCCCGGCACACACACAGGCTGTCCGGCACACACACACAGGCTGCCCGGCACGCACACAGGCTGCCCGGCACACACACACAGGCTACCCGGCACACGCACACAGGCTGCCCGTTACACTCACAAGCTGCCCGGCACACACACACAGGCTACCCGGCACACACACACAGGCTGTCCGGCACACACACAGGCTGTCCGGCACACACACAGGCTGCCCGGCACGCACACAGGCTGCCCGGCACACACACAAGCTGCCCGGCACACACACACAAGCTGCCCGGCACACACACACAGGCTGCCCGGTACACTCACAAGCTGCCCGGCACACACACAGGCTGCCCAGCACACACACAGGCTGCCCGGCACACACACACAGTGTGCCCGGCACACACACAAGCTGCCCGGCACACACACACAGTGTGCCCGGCACACACACAGGCTACCCGGCACACGCACACAGGCTGCCCGTTACACTCACAAGCTGCCCAGCACACACACACAGGCTACCCGGCACACACACACAGGCTGTCCGGCACACACTGGCTGTCCGGCACGCACACAGGCTGCCCGGCACGCACACAGGCTGCCCGGCACACACACACAAGCTGCCCGGCACACACACACAGGCTGCCCGGTACACTCACAAGCTGCCCGGCACACACACAGGCTGCCCAGCACACACACAGGCTGCCCGGCACACACACACAGTGTGCCCGGCACACACACAAGCTGCCCGGCACACACACACAGTGTGCCCGGCACACACACAGGCTGCCCGGCACACACACACAGGCTGCCCGGCACACACACACAGGCTGCCCGGTACACACGCAGGCACCATCTCTGCTGCTACATTGCTGGGTGTTGTATTTTAAAAAAGAGAGAGGGGGGGGGGGAGGCCGTTTGAAGTTGATATCAAAAAAGGTGTCGCGCACAGGGGGAGGGCGTCCGTGTCGAGCGGGCGACGGAGAGGAGAGAGAGGGGAGAGGGGGGGAGAGGAAGGGGAGAGGGGGGAGGGAGGGGGGGAGAGAGGGGAGTGAGAGAGGGGGGGGGGGCACATAAAGCAAAGCATTTATAACAAAAACAGAAACACGAAATGATGAACGAAGCGAAGTGCCCACTACACCGAGCATCTTCTTGCTTCCTCTGATCGTAAAAAAAGAGGAGAGAGATCAGAGCGCTCCGTTGCGCCAGGAGGAGCTACCCACGATGCAATGGGCATGGAGGAGGAGGAGGAGAGGGGGGAATCTGGCGCTGCCACGGATAATCGCGTTGTTAGGCAGCTGCCACGGGGAGAGAGGGAGCAGGAGTGAGAGACAGGGAGAGAGACAGGGAGAGAGAGACAGGGAGAGAGAGACAGGGAGAGAGACAGGGAGAGAGAGACAGGGAAAGAGAGACAGGGAGAGAGAGACAGGGAGAGAGAGACAGGGAGAGAGAGAGAAAAGGAGAGAGAGAGAAAGGGAGAGAGAGAGACAGGGAGAGAGAGGATCCTGGCCGAAGCCAAGGGGGCCTTCTCAGCGGCAGCGATAGGGAGAACGCCCCCCATCGGCGTTGGGGATGACGAGGCCCCTCTCGATCCCCCGCCACTGCATCGCCAATGCCGACAACCGAAGGCGGATCACAACCTGTGCCGGCTGGAAGACCTGCCGGAGGTGGCCTTCGCAAATGTAAAGAGGAAGGTGCTCTACTCCTACATGGTCCGGTTCCACCAACAGGACACCCTGAGGAGCCACAAGGACCATGCCTGGAGGAGAGCCTTGCCCTGCGTCTCTCCGGAGAGGCCTCGCTGGAGGCAACTCCACTCCAGCCCCACGTACAACCGCATCGGCGACCTCGGCTGGAGCATCGCCCACGACACCGTCACCACCGACGTCTCCCTGGCGCGCTTCACCGACACGTCCCCGGAGTGCCGGTCCTGCGGTAAAGTGGAGACGGTGGCGCACCGATACGTGGAGTGCAAGAGCCTGGACTCGCTGTGTTCAAGGTCCTGAAAAACATCCTCCTAAGGTTCAGCCTCCACTTCTACCCCGGCGGTCCTCATCTTTGGATACCCGAAGGGCGACGGACCCCAACATCTTCAGGGGCTGGTCAACGTGCTCTTCGGCTACGCCAAGCTCGCCGTGTACTGGGCGAGGAAGGTGGCCCTGGAGGGGCAACGTCCGGCCAGCAGCCTGGGCATCTTCCGCGCTCTGGTCGGAGCCAGGGTGTGGGCCCGGAGTTCCACCACGCGCGGCTGACCCACGCCGTGCCGGCCTTCAAGGAGCAGTGGGCGCTGGAGGAGGCCGTGTGCTCGGTGGCAGATGAAGGTAGAGAGCTCTGTGCGTGCACATTGTGAGCTACCCGTCGGAGGCCGTAGGACTGCAAGAAGGGCTGCGTGCAGGTGCAGCACTTGTCGTAGTTATAAAAAAGAGAGAGCAAGAGAGAGCGATATGGAGTAGGAAGAGAGGGGGTAGAGAGAGAGAGGGCGGGTAGAGAGAGAGGGCGGGTAGAGAGAGAGGGCGGGCAGAAAGGGGGGCAGAGAGAGAGGGAAGGGGTAAGGAGAGCAGTACGAGAATTATTTTGTAAAATCTTTAATTTAAAAGGGGGGGGGGGGTTACATAAAGCAAAGCATTAAGAAAAAAACGAAATGATGAACGAAGCAAAGTGCCGACTACACCGAGCATCGTCTTGTTTCCTCTGATCGTAAAAAAAATAGAGAGACAGAGAGTGACTACCACATCAGAGTGACTACCACATCAGAGTGACTACCACATCAAAGTGACTACTACATCAGAGTGACTACCACATCAGAGTGACTACATCAGAGTGACTACCACATCAGAGTGGCTACTACATCAGAGTGACTACCACATCAGAGTGACTACCACATCAGTGACTACCACAGCAGAGTGACTACTACATCAGAGTGACTACCACATCAGAGTGACTATTACATCAGTGATTACCACATCAGAGTGACTACTACATCAGTGGCTACTACATCAGAGTGACTACTACATCAAAGTGACTACTACATCAGAGTGACTACTACATCAGTGACTACCACAGCAGAGTGACTACTACATCAGAGTGACTACCACATCAGAGTGACTACTACATCAGAGTGACTACCACATCAGAGTGACTACTACATCAGTGGCTACTACATCAGAGTGACTACTATATCAAAGTGACTACTACATCAGAGTGACTACTACATCAGAGTGACTACCACATCAGAGTGACTACTACAGAGTGACTACATCAGAGTGACTACCACATCAGAGTGGCTACTACATCAGAGTGACTACTACATCAGAGTGACTACCACATCAGTGACTACCACAGCAGAGTGACTACTACATCAGAGTGACTACCACATCAGAGTGACTACTACATCAGAGTGACTACCACATCAGAGTGACTACTACATCAGTGGCTACTACATCAGAGTGACTACTACATCAAAGTGACTACTACATCAGAGTGGCTACTACATCAGAGTGCCTACTACATCAGAGTGGCTACCACATCAGAGTGACTACTACATCAGAGTGGCTACTACATCAGAGTGACTACTACATCAGAGTGACTACTACATCAGTGTGACTACTACATCAGAGTGGCTACTACATCAGTGTGGCTACTACATCAGAGTGACTACTACATCAGAGTGACTACCACATCAGAGTGGCTACCACATCAGAGTGACTACTACATCAGAGTGGCTACCACATCAGAGTGACTACCACATCAAAGTGACTACTACATCAGAGTGACTACCACATCAGAGTGACTACCACATCAGAGTGGCTACTACATCAGAGTGACTACCACAGCAGAGTGACTACTACATCAGAGTGGCTACCACATCAGAGTGGCTACTACATCAGAGTGACTACCACATCAGAGTGACTACCACATCAGAGTGACTACTACATCAGAGTGGCTACTACATCAGAGTGACTACTACATCAGAGTGACTACCACATCAGAGTGGCTACTACATCAGAGTGACTACTACATGAGAGTGACTACATCAGAGTGGCTACTACATCAGTGACTACCACAGCAGAGTGACTACTACATCAGAGTGGCTACCACATCAGAGTGACTACCACATCAGAGTGACTACCACATCAGAGTGACTACTACATCAGAGTGGCTACTACATCAGAGTGACTACTACATCAGAGTGGCTACTACATCAGAGTGACTACTAAATCAGAGTGGCTACTACATCAGAGTGCCTACTACATCAGTGGCTACCACATCAGAGTGACTACTACATCAGAGTGGCTACTACATCAGAGTGACTACCACGTCAGAGTGACTACTACATCAGAGTGACTACCACAGCAGTGACTACTACAGTGTGACTACTACATCAGAGTGGCTACCACATCAGAGTGGCTACCACATCGGAGTGGCTACTACATCAGAGTGACTACCACATCAGAGTGGCTACTACATCAGAGTGACTACTACAGAGTGACTACTACATCAGAGTGGCTACCACATCAGAGTAGCTACTACATCAGAGTGACTACTACAGAGTGACCACTACTACAGAGTGACCACCACATCAGAGTGACTACTACATCAGAGTGACTACTACATCAGAGTGGCTACTACATCAGAGTGGCTACTACATCAGAGTGATTACTACATCAGAGTGACTACTACATCAGAGTGGCTACTACATCAGAGTGACTACTACATCAGTGACTACCACATCAGAGTGGCTACCACATCAGAGTGACTACTACATCAGAGTGACTACTACATCAGAGTGACTACTACATCAGAGTGGCCACCACATCAGAGTGACTACTACATCAGAGTGACTACTACATCAGAGTGACTACTACATCAGAGTGGCTACTACATCAGAGTGGCTACTACATCAGAGTGACTACTACATCAGAGTGACTACTACATCAGTGACTACCACATCAGAGTGACTACTACATCAGAGTGGCTACTACATCAGAGTGACTACTACATCAGAGTGACTACTACATCAGTGACTACCACATCAGAGTGACTACCACATCAGAGTGACTACTACATCAGAGTGGCATGCCACATGCGGCAGCTTGGTTGTCGCGCGGCCCCCACGTTGGGTGGTGGAGGGCACGTGACACAAAGCGGGGACGCCCGTGCCGATGTGGCCCGGGACGGAAACCGGCCTGCGAATCGCGACGCTGGCCGCTAAAGAACTCGGCGGGGGGCGGGCTGGCGGGCGGGCGGGCGGGCGAACGGGCGGGCGGGCGAACGGGCGGGCGGGGGACGGGCGGGGGACGGGCAGGCGGGCGGGCGGGCAAACCGGCGAATATTTCCCAGAAAGCACCTGGGCTTTCTTAGGATCCCGGGAAGCTAAGCGGGCTTCAGCCTGGATAAGCGCAGACAAATGCATCCGCGTGAGACATCAAGGCGTTGGCGACGTGTTCGGGTTGGGGTTGGGGTTAGAGGAGCGAGGTGGGAGCGGGGGGGAGGCCTTTTGGGTGCTATAGGCTGTACGGGGACTACATTCTGGGCAGCAGAGGGCAGCGTGGCAAACTCCATCGCTGTGCTGTACGTCTACGCTCCGTGCATCCTAACCAGGGCGGCCGAGTATGGTCAAACAACTCCCCCCGCCACCAACACGGCACGGGGAAGGGTTGCCCATACAAGCGGCAGTGGATTGGCCAATGGGAGCGAATGATTGGGGGTGAGAGACGTCTCTATTCGTTCGGCACGGGGGGTGCAGCGGAAGGAATAAATGAACGAGAGGGGGGCCGTGTCTATCCCTCTGGCATGGTGTCCGCTTGTGCGGGCCCTGCTTTTGCGTAGACCGGAGCCGTCGCTCGGGAATCTCGGAGGTAGTTTTGTGAAACCCACTTCCTCGGAGCGTTCCCGAGCAACACAGGACAGCGGCGGATGGATTCCTCGCATCGCGGCGGCGGCGGCGGCGGTGGCGGTGGCGGCGGCGGCGGAGGCGCTTCAAGTCAACGTCACCGTCACTCGTGGCCCCCACGGTTTGCCGAATCGCCACCGTTCGGGGCGGTGACCTTCTGTTGAGTCGAGCGTCGATCTGTTGTCGTTGTTGTTGTTGTCGTTGTTGTTGTTGCGGTAAACACGGTAGTGGAAAAGAAGGGCGGGTGGGGGGGGGTCACCAAGCGAAGGAACCGCCCACAGCGTCGCGAGGGGACATCCCCCCCCCCCCCCCCCCGAGACAAAGGGCGGCCGTGGCGCTTCGGGGATCGCGCCGGCGGCTTCTTCACTCGTGGGGAGAGCGTCACAGCGACACAGCGACACAGCGTCACAGCGACACAGCGACACAGCGACACAGCGACACAGCGTCACAGCGACACAGCGTCACAGCGACACAGCGACACAGCGTCACAGCGACACAGCGACACAGCGACACAGCGACACAGCGTCACAGCGACACAGCGTCACAGCGACACAGCGACACAGCGACACAGCGACACAGCGTCACAGCGACACAGCGACACAGCGACACAGCGACACAGCGTCACAGCGACACAGCGTCACAGCGACACAGCGACACAGCGTCACAGCGACACAGCGACACAGCGACACAGCGACACAGCGTCACAGCGACACAGCGTCACAGCGACACAGCGACACAGCGTCACAGCGACACAGCGACACAGCGACACAGCGACACAGCGTCACAGCGACACAGCGTCACAGCGACACAGCGACACAGCGACACAGCGACACAGCGACACAGCGTCACAGCGACACAGCGTCACAGCGACACAGCGTCACAGCGACACAGCGTCACAGCGACACAGCGACACAGCGACACAGCGTCACAGCGACACAGCGTCACAGCGTCACAGCAACTCAGCGACACAGCGACACAGCGTCACAGCGTCACAGCGACACAGCGTCACAGCGTCACAGCGACACAGCGTCACAGCAACTCAGCGACACAGCGTCACAACGACACAGCATCACTGTGACGCTGTGCACGTGAGGGGAGAGCGTCACAGCGTCTCAGCGTCGCTGTGTCGTTGTGACGCTGTGTCGTTGTGACGCTGTGTCGTTGTGACGTTGTGACGTTGTGTCGCTGTGACGCTGTGTCGCTGTCCCCACGCGTGCGGCAACGACGGCGGTGACACCGCCCGCCCGCGGACTGGCAAACCCCCCCCCCACCACCCCCCACCACCCCCCCCCCACCAACCCCCACCACCCCCCCCCACCAACCCCCCCACCACCCCCCCCCCACCAACCCCCCACCACCCCCCCCACCAACCCCCCACCACCCCCCCCCCCCACCAACCCCCCACCACCCCCCACCACCCCCCACCACCCCCCACCACCCCCCACGCGCGTCCATTGCCCGACACGGCTAGGTGTGCCGACGGCAGCTGGAAGGAATCAACGACGGCCGCGGCGGCTCCGCCCCTGCGCCCGCGCGGCGAGCGGTCGCCACGAACGAACCGCGACACCTCGCCGCCATCCTCGCCGCCATCCTCGCCGCCATCCTCGTCGGCGAGGAGCGTAAACCGTCGTCACGCGGCACTCCGGTCCTCCGGTCGTCGGGCGGCGGTGGCGGCGGCGGAGGCTTCCGGCTAAGCCGTCGAACGAAGGCCGTGCCGTCACCGCGTCGCGCCGCGCTTTCAGACGCGCTTCCGCGGCCGTCTGGAACGCTCTTCCCTTCCGATATTGGGAAGCCACTGGAGCTGCGCACCTTTCAAATCAGACCTGGCCCGGGAAGTCGAACTCAGGGTGAGCCAGAGTCGGTGGAGTACGGCACATCACGATCCAATGCGCCACCGCCCTACGCCGAGAGTTGTAGTGCCGATCATTTACCCAGAGTCAAGAGCCTCCCAACTAAACTAAAAACGAAACTGTCTACTTTACCAGGGCAGGCCTACTGAGCAATGCAGCTTTTTTTTTGTCAGAAGCGACCTGGCTATCACGAATGGTAGCCCAACCAAGTCGCTTATCATCATTGTCACGTGGAAATTGATAGCTGCAGTCAAATACTCTAAACGCGTGGCGATGCCGATTCAAAATGTGGAGGGGAAAACCCGGAGGAGCCGAATAAAAATCCACGCGACCATGGGGAGAGAGACGCGCAAACTCCAAATATACAGCAGCAGCAGGCGTCAGGGTCTGGATCGAACCCACGACGTCCTGCATACCAGGCGAGGGAGTCAACATCTCCTAGCCACTGCGGCACTGCAGCGCGCTTCTCAGAAAGTTCCTGTGATGCTGGCACGTTTTCGCCGACCCTGGGTATCAAGTGATCAGCTTCTCGTGGGGACGAGCCGCAAAACCCCGGTGGAAGAGCCAGCGTGCCGCCCCACGGCCGGGTGACACTCAGGGTCAAGGGTCAACTCCCGCCGATGCCACCTCCTGGAGACCTTAGCGGGGGGGCAAGCCCACAGCGCTGGCGTGCCCCCGCAGTTTCCCGTTCGAGAATGGTGGCGACGGTGTTCGTGGTGACGGTGGTGGTGGTGGTGACATCGCCGGCGCCGCCACGTCACGGGGCAATAATCGGCGCTCGCAATAAACCAAAGGGGACGTTCCTCTGCGATGCCGCCGCTTGTCCAACAAGCACGGTCTCCCCGCTTGTTACATCCACGCCGGGCGCTGGCGGGGGTGGGGGGGGAGGGGGATAGGGTTCGGTGGCAAGGCGGAGGCTCACGGTCGGCCGGGCCGGCACTGGGCGACGCTTGCGGCACTGGGCCCTTCTCGATCGTACAAAGTGAAATGTGTCCGCGACCGACGGAACCACGGCTGTAACTCGACCCTCTCCCGTTCCGATGACCTCTCGCCCGTCCAGCTTCTCACCCGTCCAGGCAGCAACACGAGGCACTTGGAGCTCTTGCTCCGCCGCCCTCCAAGTTCTCGATCGAGCACCGCGTCCGATTTGCGAAATACGCGCTTCGCTGTGAATTTGCGTGGCTTTTTGTGAACAACCATTACTATCAATATAATATAGCCTGCGTGCGTCTCCCTCGCCCCGTGGATCTTCAACGACATCCCAACGAGAGCCGCCGCTGGCACGCCCCGCCCCCCCCCCCCCTCGCGTGGCGTCCGAGCGACACAAATCGGCTCGGCCGCCACTCACGAACCCGCCTCCCGTGATTGACAAGCCCCGTCCCCGGTAGCCGTGACGACGACCCAGGGTCCTCGCCAGCGGAGGTACCGCACGGAACGCAGCGAGCGAGGGACGGGTCGGCGGGCTGATTGACGCACCGACGGACGGACCAGCACACGGACCGACTTGCAGATGGACTGATTGACAGACGGACTCACAGGCGGACAGGCAGACAGGCTGACTGACGGACTAACTGGGTGGGTGAGTGGGGGGGGGGGGGCGAGTGGATCACAACATGTCTTTGGAACACCAACTACAAACTGTGTGTATATTATAAATACGCCTGCCATGCGGTATTTATACATCCCAGTGTACTGGGATAATAATAGAGATATTACACAGCCATTTAATACTGATAATGACAGTAATCTGTGTTTTTTTTTTATATATATATATAGCGGCGTCGCTCATGCGAAGTGCATCTGACGACGCTGCCCGATCCGTGACGCCCACGTGACGCCCACGTGACGCGCACGTGACGCGCACGTGACGCGCACGTGACGCGCACGTAAGGCACACGTGACGCGCACGTAAGGCACACGTGACGCGCACGGGCGTGCGGAGAAATCAGCGACGCTTCCAGCCAATTAACGAGTGGTGCGTTGGTGGGAGTCGGGGAGAAAAGCGGAGCACCGCCGGAGAAAACCCACGCATGAGAGGGGGAAACACTCGATCCCCTCGCAGAGCAAACAGATGGAGATGAGTCCACACGCTCTGCTGGACCGCCGTCTTTTACCTGGCAGAGCCAGAGGGTACGGCTCCTCCTTGACACCCACCCACGGGTAGAAGGGAGATTCACAGCTCATCTGTGTGATGGTCCACCAACCCTCGCTGCTGCCTCCACAGCGCTGGGTTAAAGGCAGCAGCAGCAGTGTAGCCACCACCACCGCTGCCCGGCCATTGCCACTCCACTGCTGGATGAAGGCCACCCCATGCCGTACCGGTTACCGGGGGTTGTTTGAGCAGCGGAGGACGGCGGGGTTGTCCGGGGTCTGGCCCGGTCACCCTTCGCGCTGCCGATGTTAGCCAACTCAGGCGACCAAACTCGTAGCAGCTCACGCTCACCGCTGCGCCACCTGTCCCCCCCACCACCGCCACCCCGTGCCGGGAAGGAATATAACTTGACGGAGCAGATGCAAAGACCCGCCCCAACCCCCCCCCCGCCCCCCTGTGTAGCCTTAACAGGGCCGGAGGGGCAAGTTCTGTTAGCGAGTAGCACGGCACACGAGGGGGGTCGGTGGCCAGCACCACGCCCGCCCGCCCGCCCGCCTTTGTCTTCCCGGTGGCGATGTTTACACACCGCACAGGTACTGTAGGATGTACGCATGCTGAACTTCTTTCGCAACGGCACGTAGCCAACCGTGCTCGTCGGAGGCGCCGAGTCGACCTAGGGGAGGTCCAAGGACCCGGGGTGAGGATGTCCGTCAGGGGACCGACCTGGGGGCGCGACAACATCGTCGCCACCGCTCCCCCACACTGTAGGACGTCGCGCGTGCGCAGAGTCGTGCGGACGAGCGCACGTTGAGAGGACACCGGGAGCTCGTGACTAATGTCATCTGTTACGATGCATTATTCAGGAGCTACGTCTCTTTGGAGTCGACAAGACAGTTGCTCAGATGACTGGCAGGGCTGTTAATAGATTCTGCAATTCGGCAAAAGCCACGGCGGTGGCGATCGCAGCGTCGACGGGGCATCGACGGGACGTCGACGGGACATCGACATCGACGGGACATCGGCGGGACATCGACGGGACATCGGTGGGACATCAGCGGCGCGGTTTTGCCGATCGAGCGCCGATCCGCGCTTCTTTTGCGCACTTTCCAGTTTGTTTGTTTGTGTTCCGTTCTCTTCTGGAGAGCGTGAAAGAGCGGCCGCACGGATTAGGGAACCGTGCAAGGGTTTAACGACGTCGTCGTCGTCGTCGTCGTCGTGATCGACGTCATTGTCGTCATCTTCATCGTCATCATCGACATCGTCGTCGTCGTCGTCATCCCGAGCGAGACAACAACACTAGAAGCGACGGTGGCGACGAACGCCGGAGCCGCCGGCGTCGTGACCGGGCGGTGAAGTCGGCTCGCGTGCGGTGCGGGCTCCGGGCGGGACGCCGCTGGCTTGGAGGGGAGGCGGGGGGGGGGGGGCGGGGCGGGGCGGGGGACCGTCCATCCAGCAGTGGATCGACTGTCAGCCAGGGTCCTCGCGGCTCCGTCACGGCCACCGGCTGGAACGTTCGCGAGCTCCTCCCTGCCTCGAGCTCGCAGCCCGCCCCAGGCTCCCCATCCATCTCCCCCCCCCCCCCCCCCGTCTCATCCATCTCCCCACCACCCCCCCCCCCCCGTTCCTCCTCCCGTCCTCCCATCCATCCGTCCGTCCGCTCGTCTGTCCATAACTCCCATTCCATCTCAATCCATCTCTCCCTCGCCTCTCGTCCATCCATTCTCCCCCGTCCATCGCTTCGTTGTCTGTCTGTCTGCCTGCCTGCCCCGTCCGTCGTCCATCCGTCTGTCTGGTCTCTCTGCCCGTCCATCTGTCCCTCCCATTTCATAAGATTCCATCTCGCCCCTCAACTCCCTGCCTCCCTCCCTCCCTGCCACCCACCTATCCATCTCTCCCATCCGTCCATCCACACCACCCCATCACCCCACGCCGCACCCACCCACCCACCCACCCGTTCCCGCCCGCATTCCACCCGCACCTCCCTCTCCATCTTCTTCGTCCCATCCCCTCCCTCCCATCTCGCCATCTCGCCCCATCCATCTTACGCCATCATCCCCCCCACACCGCCCCCCCCCCCCAAACCGCCCCCCCCCCCCCACACCGCCGTGTTTGCGAGCCGCGCCGTGGCCTGCCCTCTTATGGGGCGGCTGTTGCGGAAATTCGCTTCAGCCCGACGCCCATCGCTCACTCGCAGCGACCCTCGGCCAAGGCGTCTTTGATGAAGCGCTCAGCAGGAAGAAAAAAACTCAAGCAGGCAGACAGCCCCCCCCCCCTGCCATCGCTCCCACCCTCGTTCACTCACAGACCCACTCATCCACCCACCCAGCAACACACTCACTCGCTCACAGACCCACTCATCCACCCACCCAGCAACACACTCACTCACAGACCCACTCATCCACCCACCCAGCAACACACTCACTCACTCACAGACCCACTCATCCACCCACCCAGCAACACACTCACTCACTCACAGACCCACTCATCCACCCACCCAGCAACACACTCACTCACAGACCCACTCATCCACCCACCCAGCAACACACTCACTCACTCACAGACCCACTCATCCACCCACCCAGCAACACACTCACTCACTCACAGACCCACTCATCCACCCACCCAGCAACACACTCACTCGCTCACAGACCCACTCATCCACCCACCCAGCAACACACTCACTCACAGACCCACTCATCCACCCACCCAGCAACACACTCACTCACTCACTTACAGACCCACTCATCCACCCACCCAGCAACACACTCACTCACAGACCCACTCATCCAACCAACCCAGCAACACACTCACTCACAGACCCACTCATCCACCCACCCAGCAACACACTCACTCACTCACAGACCCACTCATCCACCCACCCAGCAACACACTCACTCACTCACAGACCCACTCATCCACCCACCAACACACCCACCTAGCAACACTCATTCACTCACAGACCCACTCATCCACCCACCCAGCAACACACTCACTCACAGACCCACTCATCCACCCACCAACACACCCACCCAGCAACACACTCATTCACTCACAGACCCACTCATCCATCCACCCAGCAACACACTCACTCACTCACAGACCCACTCATCCACCCACCAACACACCCACCCAGCAACACACTCACTCACTCACAGACCCACTCATCCAGCCACCCACCCAGCAACACTCATTCACTCACAGACCCACTCATCCACCCACCAACACACCCACCCAGCAACACACTCACTCACTCACAGACCCACTCATCCACCCACCCACCCAGCAACACTCATTCACTCACAGACCCACTCATCCACCCACCTAGCAACACACTCATTCACTCACAGACCCACTCATCTACCCACCTAGCAACACCCTCATTCACTTACAAAACCACCCACCAACCCACACCAAGTACGTGTACTCATTTGAGGCTGAATCGACTTAGGGGAGGACAGATAATCGTCACTGGTTCGTAGCACAGAGTGCTAAGCCACCAACCCCCACTCACTCACGAACCCACCAACCCACTCACTCACGAACCCACCAACCCACTCACTCACGAACCCACCAACCCACTCACCCACTCACTCACGAACCCACCAACCCACTCACTCACGAACCCACCAACCCACTCACTCACGAACCCACCAACCCACTCACTCACGAACCCACCACCCACTCACTCACGAACCCACTAACCCACTCACTCACGAACCCACCAACCCACTCACTCACGAACCCACCAACCCACTCACCCACTCACTCACGAACCCACCAACCCACTCACTCACGAACCCACCAACCCACTCACTCACGAACCCACCAACCCACTCACTCACGAACCCACCACCCACTCACTCACGAACCCACTAACCCACTCACTCACGAACCCACCAACCCACTCACTCACGAACCCACCAACCCACTCACTCACGAACCCACCAACCCACTCACCCACTCACTCACAAACCCACTCACTCACGAACCCACCAACCCACTCACTCACGAACCCACCAACCCACTCACTCACGAACCCACCAACCCACTCACTCACGAACCCACCAACCCACTCACTCACGAACCCACCAACCCACTCACTCACGAACTCACGAACCCACCAACCCACTCACTCACGAACCCACCAACCCACTCACTCACCAACCCACTCACCCACTCACTCACGAACCCACCAACCCACTCACTCACGAACCAACCAACCCACTCACTCACGAACCCACCAACCCACTCACTCACGAACCCACCAACCCACTCACCCACTCACTCACGAACCCACCAACCCACTCACTCACGAACCCACCAACCCACTCACTCACGAACCCACCAACCCACTCACTCACGAACCCACCACCCACTCACTCACGAACCCACTAACCCACTCACTCACGAACCCACCAACCCACTCACTCACGAACCCACCAACCCACTCACCCACTCACTCACGAACCCACCAACCCACTCACTCACGAACCCACCAACCCACTCACTCACGAACCCACCAACCCACACACTCACGAACCCACCACCCACTCACTCACGAACCCACCAACCCACTCACTCACGAACCCACCAACCCACTCACTCACGAACCCACCAACCCACTCACTCACGAACCCACCAACCCACTCACCCACTCACTCACAAACCCACTCACTCACGAACCCACCAACCCACTCACTCACGAACCCACCAACCCACTCACTCACGAACCCACCAACCCACTCACTCACGAACCCACCAACCCACTCACTCACGAACCCACCAACCCACTCACTCACGAACTCACGAACCCACCAACCCACTCACTCACGAACCCACCAACCCACTCACTCACCAACCCACTCACCCACTCACTCACGAACCCACCAACCCACTCACTCACGAACCAACCAACCCACTCACTCACGAACCCACCAACCCACTCACTCACCAACCCACTAACCCACTCACCCACTCACTCACAAACCCACTCACTCACGAACCCACCAACCCACTCACTCACGAACCCACCAACCCACTCACTCACCAACCCACCAACCCACTCGCTCACGAACCCACCAACCCACTCACTCACGAACACACCAACCCACTCACTCACGAACCCACCAACCCACTCACTCACCAACCCACCAACCCACTCACTCACCAACCCACCAACCCACTCACTCACCAACCCACCAACCCACTCACTCACGAACTCACCAACCCACTCACTCACGAACCCACCACCCACTCACTCACGAACCCACCAACCCACTCACTCACGAACCCACCAACCCACTCACTCACGAACCCACCAACCCACTCACTCACGAACCCACCAACCCACTCACTCACGAACCCACCAAACCACTCACTCACGAACCCACCAACCCACTCACTCACGAACCCACCAACCCACTCACTCACGAACCCACCAACCCACTCACTCACGAACCCACCAACCCACTCACTCACGAACCCACCAACCCACTCACGAACCCACCAACTCACTCACTCACGAACCCGCCAACCCACTCACGAACCCACTAACCCACTCACTCACGAACCCACCAACCCACTCACTCACGAACCCACCAACCCACTCACTCACGAACCCACCAACCCACTCACTCACGAACCCACTCACCCACTCACTCACGAACCCACTCACTCACGAACCCACCAACCCACTCACTCACGAACTCACCAACCCACTCACTCACGAACCCACCAACCCACTCACTCACTCACGAACCCACCAACTCACTCACGAACCCACCAACCCACTCACTCACGAACCCACCAACCCACTCACTCACGAACCCACCAACCCACTCACGCACGAACCCACTAACCCACTCACTCACGAACTCACCAACCCACTCACTCACGAACCCACCAACCCACTCACTCACGAACCCACCAACCCACTCACTCACGAACCCACCAACCCACTCACTCACGAACTCACCAACCCACTCACTCACGAACCCACCAACCCACTCACTCACGAACCCACCAACCCACTCACTCACGAACCCACCAACCCACTCACTCACGAGCTCACCAACCCACTCACTCACGAACCCACCAACCCACTCACTCACGAACCCACCAACCCACTCACTCACGAACCCACCAACCCACTCACTCACGAACTCACCAACCCACTCACTCACGAACCCACCAACCCACTCACTCACGAACCCACTAACCCACTCACTCACGAACTCACCAACCCACTCACTCACGAACCCACCAACCCACTCACTCACGAACCCACCAACTCACTCACTCACGAACCCGCCAACCCACTCACGAACCCACCAACCCACTCACTCACGAACCCACCAACCCACTCACTCACGAACCCACCAACCCACTCACTCACGAACTCACCAACCCACTCACTCACGAACCCACCAACCCACTCACTCACGAACCCACCAACCCACTCACTCACGAACCCACCAACCCACTCACTCACGAACTCACCAACCCACTCACTCACGAACCCACCAACCCACTCACTCACGAACCCACTAACCCACTCACTCACGAACTCACCAACCCACTCACTCACGAACCCACCAACCCACTCACTCACGAACCCACCAACTCACTCACTCACGAACCCGCCAACCCACTCACGAACCCACTAACCCACTCACTCACGAACCCACCAACCCACTCACTCACGAACCCACCAACCCACTCACGAACCCGCCAACCCACTCACGAACCCACCAACCCACTCACTCACGAACCCACCAACCCACTCACGAACCCGCCAACCCACTCACGAACCCACTAACCCACTCACTCACGAACCCACTAACCCACTCACTCACGAACCCACCCACCGACACTCATCCACCGTGACCCCTGCCTCCACGCGAGCTGCGTGGCCTCGCCACCCGACAGCGCCGCCGCCGTCGCGATCATCACTCCCAGTCACGCACTCAGCCCCCACCACACACACACACAAACACGACTAAGCCCCCACCACCACACACACGACTAAGCCCCCACCACCACCACACACACACGACTCAGCCCCCACCACGACATACACGACTAAGCCCCCACCACCACACACACAAACACGACTAAGCCCCCACCACCACACACACGACTAAGCCCCCACCACCACACACACACACACACACGACTAAGCCCCCACCACCACACACACGACTAAGCCCCCACCACCACCACACACACGACTAAGCCCCCACCACCACACACACACACGACTAAGCCCCCACCACCACACACACGACTAAGCCCCCACCACCACCACACACACGACTAAGCCCCCACCACCACACACACACACGACTAAGCCCCCACCACCACACACACGACTAAGCCCCCACCACACACACACGACTAAGCCCCCACCACCACCACACACACCACTAACCCTCACCACCACCACCACACACGACTAAGCCCCCACCACCACACACACACGACTAAGCCCCCACCACCACCACACACACCCCTAACCCTCACCACCACCACACACACGACTAAGCCCCCACCACCACACACACACGACTAAGCCCCTACCACCAGACACACACGACTAAGCCCCCACCACCACCACCACACACACCACTAAGCCCCTACCACCACCACCACGCACACGACTAAGCCCCCACGACCAGACACACACACGACTAAGCCCCCACCACCACCACACACACACACGACTAAGCCCCCACCACACACACACACACGACTAAGCCCCCACCACCACCACACACACGACTAAGCCCCCACCACCACCACACACACCCCTAACCCTCACCACCACCACACACACGACTAAGCCCCCACCACCACACACACACGACTAAGCCCCTACCACCAGACACACACGACTAAGCCCCCACCACCACCACCACACACACCACTAAGCCCCTACCACCACCACCACACACACGACTAAGCCCCCACGACCAGACACACACACGACTAAGCCCCCACCACCACCACACACGACTAAGCCCCCACCACCACCACACACACACACGACTAAGCCCCCACCACACACACACACACGACTAAGCCCCCACCACCACCACACACGACTAAGCCCCCACCACCACCACACACACACACGACTAAGCCCCCACCACACACACACACACGACTAAGCCCCCACCACCACCACACACACGACTAAGCCCCCACCACCACACACACCCCTAACCCTCACCACCACCACACACACGACTAAGCCCCCACCACCACACACACACGACTAAGCCCCCACCACCACCACACACACGACTAAGCCACCACCACACACACCACTAAGCCCCTACCACCACACACACACCACTAACCCTCACCTCCTCCCAGCTTCTCTCTCCCCTCCTCCCCCGTCATCCAAGCGTGGCTAGGCTTGATAAATGCGGCTGTCAGTGCGGGAGCAATTAAATCTAAATTGAGGCGAGGCTTGCTGCGCAGTGGCGCGCACTTGAGGGCCGTGGATCAGCTTTCAGCACACGCCACTGTAGCTGCTGCTGCTGCAGCGGCGGCGGTGGTGGTGGTGGTGGCCGTAGCGGCAGCCGTTCGGCCCCGCTGCCACGACGCCCCCCACCCCCCTCCTCTCCGGCGACCCGGGTTCGATTCCCGCTCACGGCCACCGACGCCGGTCAGGGATATCTCAGCTGGTCAGGGACATCTCAGTCAGTCAGGGACATCTCAGCTGGTCAGGGACATCTCAGCTGGTCAGGGACATCTCAGTCGGTCAGGGATATCTCAGCCTGTCAGGGACATCTCAGTCGGTCAGGGATATCTCAGCTGGTCAGGGACATCTCAGTCGGTCAGGGATATCTCAGCCTGTCAGGGACATCTCAGTCGGTCGGGGACATCTCAGTCGGTCAGGGATATCTCAGCCTGTCAGGGACATCTCAGTCGGTCGGGGACATCTCAGTCGGTCAGGGATATCTCAGCTGGTCAGGGACATCTCAGTCGGTCAGGGACATCTCAGCTGGTCAGGGACATCTCAGCCGGTCAGGGACATCTCAGTCGTCAAGGACATCTCAGTAGGTCAGGGACATCTCAGTAGGTCAGGGACATCTCAGTAGGTCAGGGACATCTCAACCGGTCAGGGATATCTCAGCTGGTCAGGGACATCTCAGCTGGTCAGGGACATCTCAGCTGGTCAGGGATATCTCAGTCGGCCAGGGACATCTCAGTCGGTAAGGGACATCTCAGTCGGTCAGGGACATCTCAGTTGGCCAGGGACATCTCAGCCGGTCAGGGACATCTCAGCTGGTCAGGGACATCTCAGTCAGTCAGGGACATCTCAGCCGGTCAGGGACATCTCAGTCAGTCAGGGATATCTCAGTCGTCAAGGACATCTCAGTCGGTCAGGGACATCTCAGTCGGTCAGGGACATCTCAGCTGGTCAGGGACATCTCAGTCGGTCAGAGACATCTCAGTCAGTCAGGGACATCTCAGCCGGTCAGGGACATCTCAGCCGGTCAGGGACATCTCAGTCGGTCAGGGACATCTCAGTCGGTCAGGGACACCTCAGTCGGTCAGGGACACCTCAGTCAGTCAGGGACATCTCAGTCAGTCAGGGACATCTCAGTCGGTCAGGGACATCTCAGTCGGTCAGGGACACCTCAGTCAGTCAGGGACACCTCAGTCGGTCAGGGACATCTCAGTCGGTCAGGGACATCTCAGCCGGTGAGGGACATCTCAGTCAGTCAGGGACATCTCAGCCGGTCAGAGACATCTCAGTCGGTCAGAGACATCTCAGTCAGTCAGGGACACCTCAGTCAGTCAGGGACATCTCAGCCGGTCAGAGACATCTCAGTCGGTCAGAGACATCTCAGTCAGTCAGGGACACCTCAGTCAGTCAGGGACTCGGGATAAAATGAGCGCCTGGTGCGGTGCGTAAACATCGCCACTTACGGATACCAAGGCGGTGGGTGCCGGCCACCCTACCCATCGTGTGCGACAACGACGGCCTTCACAGCTGCTGCTGCTCGCTAACAGCGCTGAAGAGGCCACGCGGGGGATCTTCGTCTTCGTGGCCGTACGCTCACCCATCACCGCGGCTCACCGGCTCACCGGGGCCTCGAGACTCTGGTGACTCGCTGTGCCGTCACCACGCCTGCTCACCCATCACCGCGGCTCACCGGGGCCTCGAGACTCTGGTGGCTCGCTGCCCCGTCACCACGCCTGCTCACCCATCACCGCGGCTCACCGGAGCCGCGAGACTCTGGTGGCTCGCTGTGCCGTCACCACGCCTGCTCACCCATCACCGCGGCTCACCGGAGCCGCGAGACTCTGGTGACTCGCTGTGCCGTCACCACGCCTGCTCACCCATCACCGCGGCTCACCGGAGCCGCGAGACTCTGGTGGCTCGCTGTGCCGTCACCACGCCTGCTCACCCATCACCGCGGCTCACCGGAGCCGCGAGACTTCGATTGCCAGGAGGTCTCGCCAAGTTGCTGCAGCGTGTGACGATTCCCGATCGAGAAGAATTTGCAAGGAATTTCTCAGCGGTGCCCAGTGCCAGTGACGTTGCGCGCGAGCGGTGGCGCAGCGGTTAGCGCAGCGAATCCCCCGGCGAGCCGAGTTCGATTCCCGCTCGCGGCCACCGACACCCGTGACGGTTATTCGAATTGGTGCCGGGACTCCCCTAGGTCGACTCAGTCTTAAACGAGTACCTGGGTGCGATGTGTAAACATCGCCACTGGGGAGACAAAGGCGGCCCGGGCGAGGTGATGGCCACCCACTCCCTCGTATGCCGTGCCGGCCTTCATAGGTGCTGCTCGCTAACAGCACTTGCCCCAGCAGTCTGTTACAGGCTACACGGGAGACCTTTGCCTTTGTTGTTTGTACATATGGGGAGGGGGGGGGTGTAGGGGGCTCTCCACCTCCCTCCCCCACCTCCAGCGAAATCACGAGTCATTGATTCATCGATTTACTCACACGCGTCTTTCATTTCTCTCCACCGAAAGTTGACAATGAGTGATGCAACAAGCTCTGACGCCTCTGGAAATAATACACATCGTCATCATCAGCAGCAGCAGCAGCAGCCGTGGTCGATCCACTGCTGGATGAAGGCCTCCCCAGTTCTGTGTGTGTCTGCGTGTGCATCATCAGCCGTGCTCGATCCACCGCGGCCGCCAGCACAGCCTCCAGGAGTAGGCGACGTGCCCCCCACCCCCCGCCCCCCACGGCTCCAACTCGAGTCCAGCGACTCTCAGCAACCCCCCCCCGCCCCCCCTGGAGTGTCCCCTCGTCCAACAGCGCTTCGTGTGCCCACCAGACGCCTTGCCCAGGCTCAAGACTCGCTGCTTTGCACGAGGGTCCTGCCGGGTTTGTCGCAATGGGCGATGCTGCTGCTGCCTGCTGCTGCCTGCTGCTGCTGCCTGCTGCTGCCTGCTGCTGCTGCCTGCTGCTGCTGCTGCCTGCTGCTGCTGCCTGCTGCTGCTGCCTGCTGCTGCTGCGGCTGCTGCCTGTTGCTGTATTGTGAGATCCCCGACTCCAAGCGCAGTAAACTGCAGCTGTTTGATTTGAACAGGTCGGGCCCTCTCGTGAGCTCCTCAATCTGTCTGTCAGAAGCGACCTTGCTGATATAGCATCTGCTAGGTCGGCAAAGCGAAGTGACTTCTCGTCATCACGTGGAAAGGTACAGCAGCTCGTACAGGGAGAACACAAACAGACACCACTCACTCACTCTCTCTCAAACTCTCACTCTGCTGAACAGGGGGAGAACACACAAACTCCACTCTCACTCTGTAGAGCAGGGGTAGAACATACAAACTCCACACTCACTCTGTAGAACAGGGGGAGATCACACAAACTCCACTCTCACTCTGTAGAACAGGGAGAGAACACACACACTCCACTCTCACTCTGCTGAACAGAGAGAGAACACACAAACGCCACTCACTCTGTAGAACAGGGGGAGATCACACAAACTCCACTCACTCTGCTGAACAGGGAGAGATCACACAAACTCCACTCACTCTGTAGAACAGGGAGAGAACACACAAACTCCACTCACTCTGTAGAACAGGGAGAGATCACACAAACTCCACTCTCACTCTGTAGAACAGGGAGAGATCACGCAAACTCCACTCACTCACTCTGTAGAGCAGAGAGAGAACATACAAACTCCACTATCACTCTGTAGAACAGGGAGAGATCACACAAACTCCACTCTCACTCTGTAGAACAGGGAGAGAACATACAAACTCCACTCTCACTCTGCTGAACAGGGAGAGATCACACAAACTCCACTCACTCACCCAGTATAACAGATGGAGATCATACAAACTCCACTCACTCACTCTGTAGAACAGGGGGAGATCACACAAACGCCACTCACACACTCTGCAGAACAGTGGGAGATCACACAAACTCCACTCACTCTGTAGAACAGGGAGAGAACACACAAACTCCACTCTCACTCTGCTGAACAGGGAGAGATCACACAAACTCCACTCACTCTGTAGAACAGGGAGAGATCACACAAACTCCACTCTCACTCTGTAGAACAGGGAGAGAACACACAAACTCCACTCTCACTCTGTAGAACAGGGAGAGATCAAACAAACTCCGCTCACACTCTGCTGAACAGGGAGATATCACACAAACTCCACTCTCACTCTGTAGAACAGGGAGAGATCACACAAACTCCGCTCACACTCTGCTGAACAGGGAGAGAACACACAAACTCCACTCTCACTCTGTAGAACAGGGAGAGATCACACAAACTCCACTCTCACTCTCTAGAACAGGGGGAGATCACACAAAACTCCACTCTCACTCTGCTGAACAGGGAGAGATCACACAAACTCCACTCTCACTCTGCTGAACAGGGAGAGAACACACAAACTCCACACTCACTCTGCTGAACAGGGAGAGATCACACAAACTCCACTCTCACTCTGTAGAACAGGCAGAGAACACACAAACTCCACTCTCACTCTGCTGAACAGGGAGAGATCACACAAACTCCACTCACTCTGTAGAACAGGGAGAGATCACACAAACTCCACTCTCACTCTGTAGAACAGGGGGAGAACACACAAACTCCACTCTCACTCTGTAAAACAGGGGGAGATCATACAAACTCCACTCTCACTCTGTAGAACAGGGGGAGATCATACAAACTCCACTCTCACTCTGTAGAACAGGGGGAGATCACACAAACTCCACTCTCACTCTGCTGAACAGGGAGAGATCACACAAACTCCACTCTCACTCTGTAGAACAAGGAGAGATCACACAAACTCCACTCTCACTCTGGAGAACAGGGGGAGATCACACAAACTCCACTCTCACTCTGGAGAACAGGGAGAGATCACACAAACTCCACTCACTCTCTGTAGAACAGGGGGAGATCACACAAACTCCACTCTCACTCTGTAGAACAGGGGAAGATCACACAAACTCCACTCTCACTCTGTAGAACAGGCAGAGAACACACAAACTCCACTCACTCACTCTGCTGAACAGGGAGAGAACACACAAACTCCACACTCACTCTGCTGAACAGGGGGAGATCACACAAACTCCACTGTCACTCTGCTGAACAGGGAGAGATCACACAAACTCCACTCACTCTGCTGAACAGGGAGAGATCACACAAACTCCACTCTCACTCTGTATAACAGGGAGAGATCACACAAACTCCACTCTCACTCTGTAGAACAGGGAGAGAACACACAAACTCCACACTCACTCTGCTGAACAGGGAGAGAACACACAAACTCCACTCACTCTGTAGAACAGGGAGAGATCACACAAACTCCACTCTCACTCTGTAGAACAGAGGGTGATCACATAAACTCCACTCTCACTCTGCTGAACAGGGAGAGATCACACAAACTCCACTCTCACACTGCTGAACAGAGAGAGAACACACAAATTCCACTCTCACTCTGCTGAACAGGGAGAGAACACACAAACTCCACTCTCACTCTGTAGAACAGGGAGAGAACACACAAACTTCACTATCACTCTGTAGAACAGGGGGAGAACACACAAACTCCACTCTCACTCTGCTGAACAGGGAGAGATCACACAAACTCCACTCTCACTCTGCTGAACAGAGAGAGAACACACAAACTACCGGAGACAAATCCACGCGACCACGGGGAGAGGAGAGAGAGCAGGCGTCAGGGTCGGGATCGATCCCACGACCTCCTGTACACCAGGCGAGGTAGTTAACATCTCCTAGCCACCGTGATGATGAGAGAGAGAGAGAGACGCAGACTCTAAATATACAGCAGCAGGCGTCAGGGTCGGGACCGAACCCACGACCTCCTGTATACCAGGCGAGGTAGTCAACATCGAGGGGGGAGGAGGTCTGTTCTGCAGGTGAGCGGCGCGAGACCACCATCGCAGGGCTGCGTCTCTGCCTTTTTCCCGTTGTAACATTATTATTGTCTCGTTGTAACATTATTTTTTCTCGTTGTAACATTATTTTTTCTCGTTGTAACATTATTTTTTATCGTTGTAACATTATTTTGTCTCGTTGTAACATTATTTTTTCTCGTTGTAACATCATTTTGTCTCGTTGTAACATTATTTTGTCTCGTTGTAACATTATTTTTTCTCGTTGTAACATTATTTTTTCCCGTTGTAACATTATTTTTTCTCGTTGTAACATTATTTCTTCTCGTTGTAACATTATTTTTTCTCGTTGTAACATTATTTTTTCCCGTTGTAACATTATTTTTTCTCGTTGTAACATTATTTTGTCTCGTTGTAACATTATTTTTTCCCGTTGTAACATTATTATTGTCTCGTTGTAACATTATTTTGTCTCGTTGTAACATTATTATTTCTCGTTGTAACATTATTATTTCTCGTTGTAACATTATTTTGTCCCGTTGTAACATTATTTTTTCTCGTTGTAACATTATTTTTCCCGTTGTAACATTATTTTTTCCCGTTGTAACATTATTTTTGCTCGTTGTAACATTATTTTTTTCCCGTTGTAACATTATGTTTTCTCGTTGTAACATTATTTTTTCCCGTTGTAACATTATTTTTTCTCGTTGTAACATTATTTTTTCTCGTTGTAACATTATTTTTTCTCGTTGTAACATTATTTCTTCTCGTTGTAACATTATTTTTTATCGTTGTAACATTATTTCTTCTCGTTGTAACATTATTTTTTATCGTTGTAACATTATTTTTTCTCGTTGTAACATTATTATTTCTCGTTGTAACATTATTTTTTCTCGTTGTAACATTATTTTTTCTCGTTGTAACATTATTTCTTCTCGTTGTAACATTATTTCTTCTCGTTGTAACATTATTTTTTTCTCGTTGTAACATTATTTCAGGAGATGTCTGCTTGGCTTAAGTCTGCGAGCAGCAACACCGGGAGCTGTGAGTCTGTATTATTAAGAGATTAGCCGAGCGAGGTTTTATCCGGTCGGGATAACCAACGGGAACGCGTTGAAATCACTTTCCTCCTCGCCCTACCCCTACCTCCCTCCGGCAGAGGCTTTGCCGCCTTTCATTCCCACCACGAACCCCGACGTGGACCGAACCTGACGGAGTTTGCCGGCCAGCGCCAGGCCGCGGCATGGCATGGGGGCAGAGGGACGACGCCAGACGCAGAAGAGCACTTCGGGAGCAATGAGCATTGGTCGGTCTGCTGTGAAGGCAGCGGTGTGTCTGTGGTGTGTCTGTGGTGTGTATGTGGTGTGTCTATGTGTCTGTGGTGAGTCTGCGGTGTGTCTGCGGTGTGTCTGTGGTGTGTCTGCGGTGTGTCTGCGGTGTGTCTGTGGTGTGTCTGTGGTGAGTCTGCGGTGAGTCTGCGGTGTGTCTGCGGTGTGTCTGTGGTGTGTCTGTGTGTCTGTGGTGTGTATGTGGTGTGTATGTGGTGTGTCTGTGGTGTGTATGTGGTGTGTCTATGTGTCTGTGGTGAGTCTGTGGTGTGTCTGTGGTGCGTCTGTGGTGTGTATGTGGTGTGTCTGTGGTGTGTCTGTGGTGTGTCTGTGGTGAGTATGTGGTGAGTCTGTGGTGTGTCTGTGGTGTGTCTGTGGTGTGTCTGTGGTGTGTCTGTGGTGTGCCTGTGGTGTGTCTGTGGTGTGTCTGTGGTGTGTCTGTGGTGTGCCTGTACAGCGGTCTTCAAAACAGCGACACCGGTACCAGATCCCGGTTAGAAATAAATTCCTGCCACCCGAACGTCAGATGCCAAACTCGCACAGGTGGCAACCCAAGGTGGTTGTGTGGATGAGTGAGTGGGTCAACCTGCGAGTGACTGAGTGGTTGAGTGTGCTGGTGAGTGAGTGGCTGAATTAATAGCTGGGTTTGTGGATGAGTATGTAGGTGAGTGAGTGGATGAGTATGTAGGCGAGTGAGTGGATGAGTATGTAGGTGAGTGAGTGGATGAGTATGTAGGTGAGTGAGTGTATGAGTATGTAGGTGAGTGAGTGTATGAGTATGTAGGTGAGTGAGTGGCTGAATTAATAGCTGGGTTTGTGGATGAGTATGTAGGTGAGTGAGTGGATGAGTATGTAGGCGAGTGAGTGGATGAGTATGTAGGTGAGTGAGTGGATGAGTATGTAGGTGAGTGAGTGGATGAGTATGTAGGTGAGTGAGTGTATGAGTATGTAGGTGAGTGAGTGGATGAGTATGTAGGTGAGTGAGTGGATGAGTATGTAGGTGAGTGAGTGGATGAGTATGTAGGTGAGCGAGTGTATGAGTATGTAGGTGAGTGAGTGGATGAGTATGTAGGTGAGCGAGTGGATGAGTATGTAGGTGAGTGAGTGGGTGGGCCGGCGGGTGTGCGAATGAGCAGAGTGCACGTGGCAAGTTAGGCTGGTCACCATCTTCTAACGTCTGCAGACTAAGCCCGCGCATATGTCTCAGTCAGCACGTGGTCCTCTTATCACAAACGCGTGGCTGAACGTGATCATGAAGTTCCACTCAGCAGTCGCTGCACTCAGTCTCGACGACACATCGCCATTCCTGCCGCCCTAACGCAGACGCCAGACTGGTGGCAACCTTCCTCCAACGAGATACAGATCGAGGTGGGGGAAGGGACTGGTGGGGGGATTTTGTGACACGTTTGGTCATTGAAAATAAATATTTTTTGTAATAAAACAAGACACGACGCCACAAGCACAGGTTCTGTGCCACGTGCCACCAACGCGCGTTCTCTCGCCGCGAAGTGATTCACGCGTGCGACGTCACCCCCCCCGCGTGACGTAACTCCGCGTGCGACGTCACCCCCGCGTGTGACGTCGCCGCGCGTGCGACGTCCCCATGTGTGACGTCACTCCGCGTGTGATGTCACCTCGTCGTCACCTCCACAGATCCCCTTTTAACTCTGCGTCGTCGTTTGTTTAGAATCGCCAAGCGGGAGACCCTCATCCAACTGACGAGTGCGCAAATAAAAATGTGGGATACGTGGCGCATCATCCTGTCCCTTGGCGAATTCAAAACCCGACCGCCACTCTGTCGATGACTGCCCACCCCGACCCAACGGTTTCCCAACGCCGGTTTCGTGTTGACTGGTGTTGTTACTTTCTGACCCCGCGCCCCTTACCTGGACGCCTGTGAGAAAAAAAAAGAGCTTCATAGCTCACCGTATTTCTCCAGGATAATTGAAAAAGAAGCCATCCGATTGCTGACTCGCCGCCGACGTTAGCCGTGGGCGGGAATCGAACTCGCGCGGTCGCTGGGTCCGCATCGGAGGTGCGCTGACCACCGACACACATCCCACATTCACGCAAAAGTGTGTAAAAAAACAAAACAAGGACGAATAAAGAAAAACCTTGCACATGCACGGATTCGCGTTGACGCTTTCCAGCATGCGTTCGTCTCCCAAAGTCGCTGCGTCGGCAGTACGAAAGGCGACCTGGTAGCTCCGAGTGCATTAAGCGATTGCATATTACAAGTCTTGCTGCTCGGGGTTTTTATCACCGATTTGGGGGGGGGGAGTGTTTTGGGGGGGGGGGGGAGGAGGGTTTGGGGGGCTTCGATCAATCTACCCAGTTTTCCGCAGAGCGAGTTCCCCGATGACAAGACGATCTTAGTAAGCCTTGCCCCCATTGGATCACCGCAACGTTGCGGACGGACGCGGCGAGCGGAACGTGTCAAGGTGAACAAATCAAACTAGAAACGATGTTTTTATTTTACCAGCTGCAAGGCCCCACTGAGATGTGTGGCTCTTTTTCAGAGACCACCTGACCATCGCAAATGATAGTCCAACAAAGCGGCTTATTCATCATCACGTGGGCATTGAAAGCAGCATACAAATGCTGTGAACTCGTGACGTCGATTCTAAATACGGAGGGGGGAAAAAACCGGAGGACCCGGAGAAAAATCCACGCGACCACGGGGAGAGAGACACGCAAACTCCAAATATACAGCAGCAGCAGGCGTCGGGGTCGGGATCGAACCCACGACCTCCTGCATACCAGGCGAGGTAGTCAACATCTCCTAGCCACCGTGATGATGATGATGATGAGCGAGAGACGCAAACTCCAAATACACAGCAGCAGCAGGCGTCGGGGTTGGGATAGAACCCACGACCTCCTGTACACCAGGCGAGGTAGTAAACATCTCCTAGCCGCCGTGCCGATGACGCTGCTGCTGCATTAGCAGTGGTGCACATGGACAAGAAACAACAACAACAAACTCGGAACGCTCGTCAACAACAACAACAACACTACTTCATGGCAGATACGAACAAAAAACTTACGAAAGTAAACCGGGGTCCCGTTAAAACAACACAGACAAAGATCCTCCGTGTAGCCTTCAACAGACTGCTGAGGCAAGAGTGCAGTCACGTGGCACCTGCGAAGGCACACGAGGGACTGGGTTGCCAGCACCACGCCCGACCACCTTGAGATTCTCGCTGCCACCGGCTACCGTTCTTGGCCTTGATCGGGAGTCGAACTCGGGTGCCCGGGTTCGTCGTGACGTGCACGCTAACCACTGCGCCACCGCTCCCAAAAACCGGTGTCCCGTTGATGCAGCCAACACACACAGAGAACAGCAGCAGCAGCAGCAACAACAACAGACTGCTGGGGCAAGTGCTGTTAGCGGGTAAGTGGCAACACCTGTGTTGAAGCTAGGGACTTACAGACGAAGGAGGTAGTGGGGTGTACCCAACACCACGCCCGACCGCCTTTGTCTCCCCCAATGCTGTATAGAAACGTACACCAGTGTCCCGTTAAAGAACCAACACACGCGACAAAGACAAAGATCCCCCGTGTAGCCTGTAATAGACTGTAGGGGCAAGTGCTGTTAGCGAGTAGCGCCTATGAAGGCCAGTACGGTACACGAGGGGGTGGGTGTCCAGCACCACGCCCGGCCGCCTTTGTCTCCCCAGTGGCGATGTTTACTACACACCGCTACACCAGGTACTAATCATTTGAGGGTGAGTCGACCTAGGGGAGGGCCAGGACCGGACACACGTAGACACACACACACGTAGACACACACACGCAGACACACACGTAGACACACACACGTAGACACACACGTAGACACACACACGTAGACACACACACATAGACACACACACATAGACACACACACGTAGACACACACACACGTAGACACACACGTAGACACACACACACGTAGACACACACACGTAGACACACACGTAGACACACACACGCAGACACACACGTAGACACACACACGTAGACACACACACGTAGACACACACGTAGACACACACACGTAGACACACACACACGCAGACACACACACACGTAGACACACACACACGTAGACACACACACACACGTAGACACACACGTAGACACACACGTAGATACACACACTTAGACACACACACGTAGACACACACACGTAGACACACACACACACGTAGACACACACACACACGTAGACACACACGTAGACACACACACACGTAGACACACACGTAGATACACACACGTAGATACACACACGTAGACACACACACGTAGACACACACGCAGACACACACGTAGATACACACGTAGATACACACACGTAGACACACGTAGATACACACACGTAGACACACACACGTAGACACACACACACGCTGACGTCAGGGCGAGCACGTGATATGTGTTGCTGATGTTCATCAGCAACACAAATGGCAGGCGATCAATCAAGACGGGGGGGGGGGGGTCCAGCGCTTATCTCTCCGGGAACAAAAACACGAAGCTCCTGCAGCCAGCTGCTGCTGCTGCAGCCTCCTCCACCTCCTCCTCCTTCAACAACAACAACCACTCCCCCTCCTCCTCCTCCTCCATCCCCCACCACCCATCCCCGCCTTTTGTTTGAGACCGCGCGAGTCGTCACTTCTTCACTTTACTGCCGCTGCACGTGTGCACGTGTGCGTAGGGGGTGTGTGTATGTGTGTATGTAGGGGGTGTGTGTATGTAGGGGGTGTGTGTAGGTGTGTGTGTGCAGATGTGTGTGTGGTGTGTAGGTGTGTGTGTGCACGTGTGCGTAGGGGGTGTGAGTTCAGGTGTGTGTGTGTAGGGGGTGTGTGTATGTGTGTGTATGTGTGTGTAGGTGTGTGTGTGCACGTGTGCGTAGGGGGTGTGAGTTCAGGTGTGTGTAGGGGGTGTGTGTATGTGTGTGTAGGTGTGTGTGCACGTGTGCGTAGGGGGTGTGTGTGCACTTGTGTGTGTAGGGGGTGTGAGTTCAGGTGTGTGTGTAGGTGTGTGTGTGTAGGGTGTGTGTGTATGTGTGTGTAGGTGTGTGTGCACGTGTGCGTAGGGGGTGTGTGCACGTGTGCGCGTAGGGGGTGTGAGTGCAGGTGTGTGTGAGTGCAGGTGTGTGTGTGAGTGCAGGTGTGTGTGAGTGCAGGTGTGTGTGAGTGCAGGTGTGTGTGTGTGCAGGTGTGTGTGAGTGCAGGTGTGTGTGTGTGCAGGTGTGTGTGAGTGCAGGTGGGCAAGGTCCCATCGGTGAGCTCCTCCGGCAGGCAAGGCTGCGTTGTCTGGGTCATGTAGCCCGCATGCCCAGGCACCGCATGCCGAAACAGCTTTTGTTCGGCCGGATCGAGGGGGCAAAGCGGGCGCGGTACGGGCTAGAGAAGAGATGGAGTGATGTGGTACAGGAGGACGTGGAGCTGAGTGGACTTGCCGACACCAGCGGTGTCAAGATCGGCCTCTGTGGAGGAGGCTCGTGAAAGATGCTACTGGGCAGTTTGAGGCAGTCGCCCTTCAACAACAACGGAGGGCGGAGGAGCGACGCTCAGAACAACGAGCGGAGCGCCGGGTGGCTAAAGCACAGCAGGTTGGCACAGTAGGGGGCACAGGTGGTGCATCAGCCAGTCATCTCAGTCAGTCGACCCGTGGCACCTGGGTCTGCCCCGTGACCTCCTGCCAGCGGGCGTTCGACATTTCACGTGGCCTCAGGGTGCACATAGCCTGGCACAAGCGTCGTGGTGACGTCACCGCCACTTAGTGGCGAATGGCGGTTGTTGTTGTGTGTGTAGTATTGTGTCGGTGTGTGTGCTGTGTGTGTGCTGTGTGTGTGTAGTACTGTGTCGGTGTGTGTGTGCTGTGTGTGTGCTGTGTGAGTGGTACTGTGTGTGTGCTGTGTGTGTGTGCTGTGTGTAGTACTGTGTGTGTGCTGTGTGTGTGTGCTGTGTGTAGTACTGTGTGTCTGTGTGCGTGTAGTGTAGCGGGTAGCGCTCCGTTGCGCTCAGAACCTGGCGACCCGAGTTCGATTCCCGCTCACAGCCAACACCGCCAGTGACGATTATCTGAGCTGGTCCCGGGCCTCCCCTAGGTCGACTCAGCCTCAAATGTGTACCTGGTGCGGTGTGTAGTAAACATCGCTACTAGAGAGACAAAGGCGGCCGGGCGTGGTGTGGGCCACCGACTCCCACGTGTGCCGTGCCGGCCTTCATAGGTGCTGCTCGCTAACAGCACTTGCCCCCTAGTCTGTTACAGGCTACACGGGGGATCTTTGCCTTTGTGGTATCCGAACCGGTGCTGGGTCTCCCCAAGGTCGACTCGACCCGAAGCGAGTGCGAACCTCGGCGCCGCGTTGAACATCAACCACTGGGGGGGGAGATACAAAGGCGGTCCGGGCAAGGCTGCTCGCCCACAGCGACGAAGCTGCAGCCTTGGTAGGCCGCTGCGACCGGCCGAGCACTTGCCCCACCCTGGCAGTGTTGTTACAAGGCTACCCGGGGCCTCTTTGTCTTTGTTACGTGTCACTTTGTGTGTGTCTTTGTGTGTGTGTGTGCGTGCGTGTGTGTCCGTGTCCGTGTGTCTCTTTGTCCGTGTGTCTCTTTGTCCGTGTGTCTGTGTCCGTGTGTCTCTTTGTCCGTGTGTCTCTCTGTCTGTTTGTCCGTGTGTCCGTGTGTCTCTTTGTCCGTGTGTCTCTTTGTCCGTGTGTCTCTGTGTCCGTGTGTCTCTGTGTCTCTTTGTCCGTGTGTCTCTTTGTCCGTGTGTCTCTTTGTCCGTGTGTCTCTGTATCTGTTTGTCCGTGTGTCCGTGTATCTCTTTGTCCGTGTGTCTCTTTGTCCGTGTGTCACTGTGTGTTTGTGTGTCTTTGTGTGTGTGTGCGTGCGTGTGTGCGTGTGTGTCCGTGTGTCCGTGTCCCTCTGTGTCCGTGTGTCTCTGTGTCCGTGTGTCTGTCTCCGTGTGTCTCTGTGTCCGTGTGTCTCTGTGTCCGTGTGTCTGTGTCCGTGTGTTTCTGTGTCTCTATGTCCGTGTGTCTCTTTGTCCGTGTGTCTCTTTGTCCGTGTGTCTCTTTGTCCGTGTGTCTCTGTGTCCGTGTGTCTCTGTGTCAGTGTGTCTGTGACTCTTTTTCCGTGTCTCTGTCTCTTTGTCCGTGTGTCTCTTTGTCCGTGTGTCTCTGTGTCCGTGTGTCTCTGTGTCTCTTTGTCCGTGTGTCTCTGTGTCCGTGTGTCTCTGTGTCCGTGTGTCTGTGACTCTTTTTCCGTGTCTCTGTCTCTTTGTCCGTGTGTCTCTGTGTCCGTGTGTCCGTGTGTCTCTGTGTCCATGTGTCTCAGAGACACACGGACACGGTGTCCGTGTGTCTCTGTGTCTCCGTGTCCGTGTGTCTCCGTATCCGTGTGCATGTGTGTCTGTGTCCGTGTGTCTCTGTGTCCGTGTGGCTGTGTCCGTGTGGCTGTGTCTGTGTCCGTGTGTCTCCGTGTCCGTGTGTCTCTGTATCCGTGTGTCTCTGTATCCGTGTGTCTCTGTGTCCGTGTGTCTCTGTGTCCGTGTGTCTGTGTCCGTGTGTCTCCGTGTCCGTGTGTCTCTGTATCCGTGTGTCTCTGTGTCCGCGTGTCTTTGTTATCTCTGTGCGCGTGTGTATGTGTGTATTTGTGTCCGTGTGTCTCTGTGTCCGTGTGTCTCCGTGTGTCTCCGTGTGTCTGTGTCCGTGTGTCTCTGTGTCTCTTTGTCCGTGTGTCTGTGTCTCTTTGTCCGTGTGTCTCTGTGTCCATGTGTCTCAGAGACACACGGACACGGTGTCCGTGTGTGTCTGTGTCCGTGTGTCTCCGTGTCCGTGTCTCCGTGTCCGTGTGCATGTGTGTCTCTGTGTCCGTGTTGCTGTGTCTGTGTCCGTGTGTCTCCGTGTCCGTGTGTCTCCGTGTCCGTGTGTCTCTGTGTCCGCGTGTCTTTGTTATCTCTGTGCGCATGTGTATTTGTGTCCGTGTGTCTCTGTGTTCGTGTCCGTGTGTCTCTGTGTCCGCGTGTCTCTGTGTCCGCGTGTCTCTGTGTCCGCGTGTCTCTGTGTCCGCGTGTCTCTGTGTCCGCGTGTCTCTGTGTCCGCGTGTCTCTGTGTCCGCGTGTCTCTGTGTCCACGTGTCTGTGTCTGTGTGTCCGTGTCCGCGTGTCTCTGTGTCCGTGTGTCTGTGTCCGCGTGTCTCTGTGTCCGTGTGTCTGTGTCCGCGTGTCTGTGTTATCTCTGTGTGCGCGTGTCTGTGTTATCTCTGTGTGCGCGTGTGTATGTGTGTCTCTGTGTCCGTGTGCCTGCGTGTCTGTGTCCGCGTGTCTGTGTTATCTCTGTGTGCGCGTGTCTCTGTGTATCCGTGTCGGTGTTACAGGTACAGTACTGTCCACAACATTCCAGCGGAAGGCAGAGGAGCGACGCTCACAACAACGAGCGGAGCGGCCGGGCGGATAAAACTCATCAAGGTTGTCAGAGTGGGGAGCACAGTTGGTGGTGCATCTACCGATCAACTCAGTCGACTCATGCAGGGTCTGTTCCGTCACCTCCTGCCAGCAGAGAGCCCTCGACACTTCACGTGGCGTCACGGTGCACCTAGCCTGGCACAGGCGCCGTGGTGACGTCACCGCCACTGAGTGGTGTGTCTCTGTGTGTCCTCTCGTTAAAAGCACTTGCCCCAATCGTCTGTTAAGGCTATCCAGGGGATCTTTGTCTCTTCCCCCGTGCATGTCCCTGTGCGTGTCTGTCGCTGTACGTGTCTGTCCGTGTGTACATCTGTCCTGTGTGGATAGACGTCTCCTATTGCTCTGTGTCTTCGTGTGTGTGTCCATGTGTCTGTGTGTCTATGTGTCTCCTGCGTGTCTATCGCTCGCTGTCCCCTATCTGTGTATCCATGTATCCCACGTGTCTCTCGTGTGTCTCTCTGTGTGTCTATCACCACTGTGTGTCTCCGATCTGTCCATGTCTCCCACGTGTCTCTGTGTGTCTATCACCACTGTGTGTGTCTCCGATCTGTCCATGTATCTCACGTGTCTCCCACGTGTCTCTGTGTGTCTATCACCACTGTGTGTGTCTCCGATCTGCCCATGTCTCCCACGTGTCTCTCGTGTGTCTCTCTGTGTGTCTATCACAACTGTGTGTGTCTCCTATCTGTCCATGTCTCCCACGTGTCTCTCTGTGTGTCTATCACCACTGTGTGTGTCTCCGATCTGTCCATGTATCCCACGTGTCTCCCACGTGTCTCTGTGTGTCTATCACCACTGTGTGTGTCTCCGATCTGTCCATGTATCCCACGTGTCTCCCACGTGTCTCTGTGTGTCTATCACAACTGTGTGTGTCTCCTATCTGTCCATGTCTCCCACGTGTCTCTCTGTGTCTATCACAACTGTGTGTGTCTCCTATCTGTCCATGTCTCCCACGTGTCTCTCTGTGTGTCTATCACCACTGTGTGTGTCTCCTATCTGTCCATGTCTCCCACGTGTCTCTCTGTGTGTCTATCACCACTGTGTGTGTCTCCTATCTGTCCATGTCTCCCACGTGTCTCTCTGTGTGTCTATCACCACTGTGTGTGTCTCCTATCTGTCCATGTCTCCCACGTGTCTCTCTGTGTGTCTATCACAACTATGTGTGTGTTTCCTATCTGTCCATGTCTCCCACGTGTCTCTCTGTGTGTCTATCACCACTGTGTGTGTCTCCTATCTGTCCATGTCTCCCACGTGTCTCTCTGTGTGTCTATCACCACTGTGTGTGTCTCCTATCTGTCCATGTCTCCCACGTGTCTCTCTGTGTGTCTATCACCACTGTGTGTGTCTCCTATCTGTCCATGTCTCCCACGTGTCTCTCTGTGTGTCTATCACCACTGTGTGTCTCCTATCTGTCCATGTCTCCCCCGTGTCTCTCTGTGTGTCTATCACCACTGTGTGTGTCTCCTATCTGTCCATGTCTCCCACGTGTCTCTCTGTGTGTCTATCACAACTATGTGTGTGGCTCCTGTACGACGCCACGTGTCTCTCTATCCACTCCCCTCTCTCCAGTGTCTGTCTGTGTCTCTGAGTCTCCCTCCTCGCGTGTACACCTCTGTGTGTCTCCTCTCTCCCCGTGTCTCTCCTCGTGTCTCCGGTGTCTTCCCGGTGTCTCTCCGTGTCTCTCCCCGTGTCTCCGGTGTCTTCCCGGTGTCTCCCCGTGTCTCTCCACGTGCGTGTGTACGCGTCTCGCCGTGTCCCCCCAGCCTTCCCACGTCTGCACCGTGTCTCCCCTCCCTGTCTCTCGCCGTGTCTCCCCATGTCTCCCCGTGTCCCCCCTCCCTGTCTCTCGCCGTGTCTCCCCATGTCTCCCCGTGTCTCCTCATGTCTCCCCCTGTCTCTCCCCCTGTCTCTCGCCATGTCTCCCCTTGTCCCCACGTGTCTTCCCCTTTCTCTCGCCATGTCTCCCCATGTCCCCCGTGTCCCCACGTGTCATCCCCCGGTCTCTCCCCCTGTCTCTCGCCATGTCTCCCCGTGTCCCCACGTGTCTTCCCCTGTCTCTCCCCCTGTCTCTCGCCATGTCTCCCCGTGTCCCCACGTGTCTTCCCCTGTCTCTCCCCCTGTCTCTCGCCATGTCTCCCCGTGTCCCCACGTGTCTTCCCCTGTCTCTCCCCGTGTCTCACCCGCGTCCCCCCGCCTGCGTGTGTACACGTCTCTCCGTGTCCCCACGTGTCTCCCTCCGTGTCCCCACGTGTCTCCCGCCGTGTCCCCACGTGTCTCCCTCCGTGTCCCCACGTGTCTCCCTCCGTGTCCCCACGTGTCTCCCGCCGTGTCTCTCGGCCGCGTGTGTCCCCTGTGGTGTCGTCTCTCGGCATTCCGTTCTTACCTGCGAGCCTGCGCGGCGCTTGCTGTTTCACTCGGGGCATGATGCTGCTGCTGCTGTCTGCCGGTCTGCCGCTCGATGCATGTGTCCCAGCATAGCACGCGGGGCACAGCCGAGGAGGGGTGTAGCAGGCAGAGGAGGAGACGCAGCCGCCGCTTCGCCCGATCTCCCCCCACAAGGGGGGCTCTCTCCTCTCTCGTCGTCGTCGTTGTCGTCTCTTGCCCGCAGCTTCCTTCCTACAGCGGGGCTCGAATCGGGCCCCGGGGCGCGATGTCCGCCTCTCTCCGCGTGTCTCTGCGTCTCTGTGTATCTCTGTCTCTCTCCCTGTGCCCGTGTGTTGTTGTCTGTTGCCTGCACACGTTGAGTGAAGGAGGCTGTCTCGGGCGGATCGCGGTGCAGTCGGTAGCCTCTCTCCGCTCTCTCTCTCTCGACGCCGCTCCCCTTACCTCGCCCGCTCTCTCCCCTCTCTCGCCTCCCCACGTCCCTCGCCGCGCTCTCGCACGCCACGGCGTGGGGCCCCGAGCGGGAGGGAGGGAGGGAGGAGGGGAGGAGGAGGCGGGGGGAGGCAGGGAGGAGGGGAGGGAGGAGGAGGCAGGGAGGGAGAGGGCGAGGGAAGGGAGGGAGGAGGCGGCAGCGCGCGTTGGGCGCGGTGATCCCTGCCAGTCAACGGAGCCGAGTCAATCAGCCAGCCTCGACCACTCCCATCGAGACATCACTCCCACACAGCACCATCACTCCCACACAGCACCATCACTCCCACACAGCACCATCACTCCCACACAGCACCATCACTCCCACACAGCACCATCACTCCCACACAGCACCATCACTCCCACACAGCACCATCACTCCCACACAGCACCATCACTCCCACACAGCACCATCACTCCCACACAGCACCATCACTCCCACACAGCACCATCACTCCCACACAGCACCATCACTCCCACACAGCACCATCACTCCCACACAGCACCATCACTCCCACACAGCACCATCACTCCCACACAGCACCATCACTCCCACACAGCACCATCACTCCCACACAGCACCATCACTCCCACACAGCACCATCACTCCCACACAGCACCATCACTCCCACACAGCACCATCACTCCCACACAGCACCATCACTCCCACACAGCACCATCACTCCCACACAGCACCATCACTCCCACACAGCACCATCACTCCCACACAGCACCATCACTCCCACACAGCACCATCACTCCACAACACCCACACAGCACCATCACTCCCACACAGCACCATCACTCCCACACAGCACCATCACTCCCACACAGCACCATCACTCCCACACAGCACCATCACTCCCACACAGCACCATCACTCCCACACAGCACCATCACTCCCACACAGCACCATCACTCCCACACAGCACCATCACTCCCACACAGCACCATCACTCCCACACAGCACCATCACTCCCACACAGCACCATCACTCCCACACAGCACCATCACTCCCACACAGCACCATCACTCCCACACAGCACCATCACTCCCACACAGCACCATCACTCCCACACAGCACCATCACTCCCACACAGCACCATCACTCCCACACAGCACCATCACTCCCACACAGCACCATCACTCCCACACAGCACCATCACTCCCACACAGCACCATCACTCCCACACAGCACCATCACTCCCACACAGCACCATCACTCCCACACAGCACCATCACTCCCACACAGCACCATCACTCCCACACAGCACCATCACTCCCACACAGCACCATCACTCCCACACAGCACCATCACTCCCACACAGCACCATCACTCCCACACAGCACCATCACTCCCACACAGCACCATCACTCCCACACAGCACCATCACTCCCACACAGCACCATCACTCCCACACAGCACCATCACTCCCACACAGCACCATCACTCCCACACAGCACCATCACTCCCACACAGCACCATCACTCCCACACAGCACCATCACTCCCACACAGCACCATCACTCCCACACAGCACCATCACTCCCACACAGCACCATCACTCCCACACAGCACCATCACTCCCACACAGCACCATCACTCCCACACAGCACCATCACTCCCACACAGCACCATCACTCCCACACAGCACCATCACTCCCATCCACATCACTCCCACACAGCATCCACATCACTCCCATCCACATCACTCCCACACAGCACCATCACTCCCACACAGCACCATCACTCCCACACAGCACCATCACTCCCACACAGCACCATCACTCCCATCCACATCACTCCCACACAGCACCATCACTCCCATCCACATCACTCCCACACAGCACCATCACTCCCACAGAGCACCATCACTCCCATCCACATCACTCCCACACAGCACCATCACTCCCATCCACATCACTCCCACACAGCACCATCACTCCCACACAGGACCATCACTCCCATCCACATCACTCCCACACAGCACCATCACTCCCACAGAGCACCATCACTCCCATCCACATCACTCCCACACAGCACCATCACTCCCATCCACATCACTCCCACACAGCACCATCACTCCCACACAGCACCATCACTCCCACACAGCACCATCACTCCCACAGAGCACCATCACTCCCACACAGCACCATCACTCCCATCCACATCACTCCCACACAGGACCATCACTCCCACACAGCACCATCACTCCCATCCACATCACTCCCACACAGCACCATCACTCCCATCCACATCACTCCCACACAGCAGCATCACTCACAGCCACATCACTCCCACACAGCACCATCACTCCCATCCACATCACTCCCACACAGCACCATCACTCCCATCCACATCACTCCCACACAGCACCATCACTCACAGCCACATCACTCCCACACAGCACCATCACTCCCACACAGCACCATCACTCCCACACAGCACCATCACTCCCATCCACATCACTCCCATCCACATCACTCCCACACAGCACCATCACTTCCACACAGCACTATCACTCCCACACAGCACCATCACTCCCATCCACATCACTCCCACACAGTACCATCACTCCCACACAGCACCATCACTCCCACACAGCACCATCACTCCCATCCACATCACTCCCACACAGCACCAGCACTCCCATCCACATCACTCCCACACAGCACCATCACTCCCACACAGCACCATCACTCCCACACAGCACCATCACTCCCACACAGCACCATCACTCCCATCCACATCACTCCCACAGCACCATCACTCCCACATCACTCACATCCACATCACTCCCATCCACATGACTCGCTCACAGCAACATCACTCCCATCAACATCACTCCCACATCACTCCCCCCCCACGTGCTGACCAAGTCACACGTGGGGGGAGGTCCCCCCACTCCGCCTGAGCGGGCCGCGGAAGCGAAGCGGCGAGCCGATGGAGGCCGTCAGGGTGCAACGACGGGGGTCAGGGGGTGGCCAGCACCACGCCGGGCTGCCTTTGAATCTTCCGGTGGCGATGTTGTACACGGAGCAGCGCCGCGGTGTGAGAGGCCCAGGACCGGTGCAGGGGAAATCGTCACCGGGGTCGGGAAGCCGTGAGCGGGAATCGACCTCTGGTGGTGCCTGTTGGGCGAGCGAGCACGCACGCACAGACACGCA